>BQNB010137999.1:0-12988 GCA_026074375.1 Tanacetum coccineum | reverse complement strand
GACTTTCTATAAAAAGAAGTCTTAAAAACATTAAGACAAAAACACTACTTAAAAAGGAAATTTACAAATTAGTATAGATTTGTTTTACTTTTGCTATGTAATCAATACATACACATATAATTAAAAGATTATAAATTAATGTGTCATTAAAAAAACTTTGTTAATTTCCTTTTTAGGACTTTGTTAATTTATGTTTTTAACTACTTTATAATGCATTTGGGACATTCTATAAAAAGAACGTCTCAGAAAAATTACGACAAAACATTACTTAAAAGGAAATTAACAAATTAGTATAGATTTGTTTTACTTTTGTTATGGAATCAATACATACACATAATTAAAAGCCTAGAAATTTACATGTCATTAAAAGTATGGGTCATTATAAGTAATGCTTTCATTTCTTATTATAATCTCTTTTGTAACATCTCATTTATCGTCATGTAACCTCAAAACTTGTAACATTTATATTAATGATAAATAAGTGATTTAATGGGAAAAATATGTAACCACCATATTAATATTTGTAACATATAAAACTGAAAAAGGGTTATTGATATACATTAAAAAGTCAGTTATAAAATCTTAATATAAAAAAACTCATGGTTTATGAAAGAATAAAAAAGCTACAACACAAACTAATCATACTTCACACACAGTAGATTCAACCATCCAAGATTTTTCCGGCCCTTGAACCTTGCCGGAAAATTTAATTATACAGGAACCCATTGCCGCAACACGCGGGTACCCGTTTACTTTAATTTATGTTTCAAGGATGCTACTTATGTTTACTTCTTTCGTTTGGACCTTACGTTTATTTGGATATGAAATACTTTGCGTTGTTATTGCTTAATGTTATTAGTTTAAATTATCATTTATTTGTACAACAACATGCCCTGAAAGTATTTAATTTGTTGATTGTATATTTTCAACTTTAGCTTGAATAATGATCCCACTTTTATATTTGCCTAATTTAAAATAAACTGTCATAATGGTTATGTTTTGTTTTTAATACAACAATATTTCCAAAACGCATCCACCATTTACACTATTAATAATTTCTACTATCTACTTTCGAAAAATATATCTCTACTACATTATAACGTACGTACTTGAGACATGCTAAACAAGGACGATTTAAAATGAAAAATATTTACTCACCACAAAAATAGTCACCGGGTTCCCGCCGCCGCATTGTGCGGGTGCCATTCTATTTATCATCACGTAACCTTAAAACTTGTAACGGTTATTCTTAACTAATTTATAATGTATTTAGGACTTTCTATAAAAAGAAGTCTTAAAAACATTAAGACAAAAACACTACTTAAAAAGAAAATTAACAAATTAGTATAGATTTGTTTTACTTTTACTATGTAATCAATACACACACATATAATTAAAAGCCTATGAATTAATGTGTCATTAAATTTTTTTTGTTAATTTCCTTTTTAGGACTTTGTTAATTTATGTTTTTAACTACTTTATAATGTATTTAGGACTTTCTATAAAAAGACTGTCTCAGAAAAATTAAGACAAAACATTACTTGAAAGGAAATTAACAAATTAGTATAGAAGTGTTTTACTTTTGCTATGGAATCAATACATACACATATAATTAAAAGCCTAGAAATTTACATGTCATTAAAAGTATGGGTCATTATAAGTAATGCTTTCATTGCTTATTATAATCTCTTTTGTAACATCTCATTTATCGTCATGTAACCTCAAAACTTGTAACATTTATATTAATGATAAATAAGTGATTTAATGGGAAAAATATGTAACCACCATATTAATATTTGCAACATATAAAACTGAAAAAGGGTTATTGATATACATTAAAAAGTCAGTTATAAAATCTTAATATAAAAAAACTCATGGTTTATGAAAGAATAAAAAAGCTACAACACAAACTAATCATACTTCACACACAATAGATTCAACCATTCAAGATTTTTCCGGCCCTTGAACCTTGCCGGAAAATTTAATTATACAGGAACCCATTGCCGCAACATGCGGGTACCCGTCTACTTTAACTTATGTTTCAAGGATCCTACTTATGTTTACTTCTTTCGTTTGGACCTTACGTTTATTTGGATATGAAATACTTTGCGTTGTTATTGCTTAATGTTATTAGTTTAAATTATCATTTATTTGTACAATTGTTGTTGAAAAAATGTTTAACTGAATAACAGTTGCTCGCCCCAAAATATAGTTACAGGATACCCGCTGCCGCATTGCGCGGGTACCCTGTTAGTCACACCAAATATTAGTAAGTAACATATAATTATAACAATACCGAAGTCAGTAAGTTGATTAAGAAGTATTATATAATTTATAAACAAATGATACGTAGTAAAATAACTAAGAACTACATATACATGTGAAGATCAAATCACATTGTACTATTAAGCTCTTGATAATAACTATTATTTGCTAACATCTTGGATCAAATATATCAACATTAAACTATTCAACACTTCATTAACCAATTGGTAAGACTTAACAGTACATGAGACTAGGATATATGCCTATGGAAATTAACAAGTGTTTGAAATTTGTGAGATATACATACACCATAGCCTTCACTCTTGAGGTATGTGCTCACAACTAAAAGCTTAATTTTTTGGTTATAATCAATATTATTACACATGAATCAAGTGTGAACGTTACCATCTTACACACTTTTAACCGACGTGTGATTCTTTGAACATATTATTATCAAAAAACCACACTTTTCTTATGTGTACATGTTATAACGTTTGAACGTTGAGTGGTACCGTATATATTTATGTAATATATACATACATGCTCTTTTATAACACTGCTACATAGGGACAACACTAACATATGTAGCAACTTTCTTTAAACAAATATTTAATCAAAATTTAAGTATTCTAAATCATTTTTAAGAATGCGAAGTTTGCTTATACAAATATATAAAATATATATAAGGTAGATATATTTGTGAAAAAGACTTTCAAAATTCTTCTTACAAGTCAACATTAGGATTTCAATTAATCAAGCCTGTCTATAAGCATGCAATCATTTAGGTTAGTTGGTTGGGTGTCGGCCGGGTAGTTATGTATCATATTATGAACTTGTTTTGGTAAAGGGTTTTTTTCGAGCTTATAAAGAGTAGCAAGCTTTTTGTTTTGAAAGTAAAAGCTCCTGCTCAACTAAATGTCTTGTTTGGATTTTGATAATTGTAGCTTTTATTATACATATAGCTCATGTTATGATCAAATAAAAAATATAATTAAAATGAGAACAACGAGAAAAAAAATCATAACCACAATTTTCAAAAGCATCCATAAAAATACTCCCCATTATTTATCCCCCTTATGTAGCTGCAATTTCTTCTTATTAAATCTATTCCCTATAGCGCATAAGGTAAAGAGCTAAGTAGGAAAACGTTTGATTTGTTTTGGAGTTTTTTTATATCTAAAAATAACATATGTCTGTGAAGAATCGTTTAAGCTTGAGTTTGTTTAGAACTTATCTAGGATTAATAATAACAAAGATTGATATAGCACATCAGAATTTAAACAAAGAATCAATGTTATTAAACAAGGTTTTGCATTCATACACCAAGCTCCAATTCTATTTGATCAATATAGAACGGTTACCTAACTATAACAGGGTCAAAGACCTTGAGGCTAAACCAAACCAACTAGACGTCTACATCTTTACTTGTGCACACAATCACACGACTTGCACACCTGTACTATGTCTAGGGATCTCTTTATATATAGAGTCCATAAGACTTAAAAAGGAATCTTAATTGTATTAGGAAACTAAATCTTTTTCTAATCTTTGATCTTTATCTTTTAAGGAAATCTTTTAGAATCCTCCATCTTTTGTAGAATTCCATATTGTCGACTTTGATCATTTTGTTTCATTCTTTATCATTTAAAGCAAGTTCTTTTGTATCATCAAATCAATAATTCCCAACAATCTTTCCATATTTGATGATGACAAAACAAACACTGATTCAAAGATGATCCATTGTAGCTTAATCTTCAGCAATCTTCATCTTCAAATCTGATCTTCCATGAATGAAACAAACTTCCCCTTAACTTAAGATTTCCTTTGAACTTCCATGCAATGCCACCACACTTAATAAGTTGCAAATCATATATATCATCTCTGTAACATCTTCCCCTTTTTGTCATTATCCATAAGGGGACTTGTGAACATATGCAACTTTGATCTTTACAACTACAAACCATATATTAAACTTCTAATCCAAGCTTTCTAATGTCTCAAAGGACCCTTCATGACGCATAATAAGAATAATAAATTCAAGCAGTAGAAACTTAAACTAGCAGTAGTAATAATGACTTAGCAGTAATAAATAAAAACCTTCCCCTCAAGTGGTGCATGTAGATGGTTAAACACTTTATCATATGCTTCTCCTGAAACCAATATGTTAACCATCTCTTGAATCTCTTATACTATTGGCTCTTTGTAATGACTACTGATGGAGAAAACTCAGTATTACAAACTTGATGCTGAAGTAGAATAACCTAAACTTGTGTCTTATGTCTTGTACTATCCATGTGACTCCAAACTCATACGTAGTTCCTTGAAGTATAAGTAGACCTAAATCTCTTGACAAAATCCTCATCCAAATGAGACACTGAGCACTACAACGTAACTCCTTTAAGTGATAGCAAATGTGCACATTGAGCACCAAAAGTTTGTAGATCACACATTGCTAGATTTGACAAGTCTTCGTCAACATCAGTTTTAAGCACGAACAAGTTATCTTCAAAGTCATAATCCAACCAAACTCGACTTTAAGATATGATAAGAACACGCATTTGTGAAATTCCACTTCAATGTCAAATAAATGATAAAGAATTATCTCCGTAACCAATTCTTGCAATTAATCTCAAAACTAGCCATTTAACCAAACATTCTTTTCTATCCGAGATTCTTCCAAACCATTGTGTCATCCCAACAACGAACAACAAAACCTAACATAGTATCTTTTAAAGAACGAGCAGTTAGTTAACTACTAGTAACAAATCCTAGCAGTAAAGAAACCCAAGTTTTAGAAACGGTTCCTTTTGAACAACATGATTATGATCTTAAAAAAAACTTGCTAAAAATAATGAAGCTAAAATGGTTCTTTATAATGCTTTACCTAAAAAGGAATACGAAAGAATTTTTATGTGTAAAATGGCTAAAGATATTTGGCAATCGTTGTTAATCACACATCAAGGTAATAGCCAAGTAAAGGATAATAAAATTGATCTTCTTGTTCAATAATATGAACAATTTACTATCCTTGAAGAAGAATCTATTGATAGCGGTTTTGCTAGATTTAACAATATTATTACTAGTCTTAAAGCTCTTAATGAAGGTTTCTCTAACAAGAACTATGTTAGGAAGTTTCTTAGGGCTCTACATCCTAAATGGAGAGCAAAGGTCACGGCTATTGAAGAATCAAAATATTTGTCATCACTAGCTCTAGACGAGCTTATCGGCAATCTAAAGGTACATGAAGTGGTCATGGAAAAGGATTCTGATATTTTTAGAGGCAAAAAGGAAAGAGTTAAGTCCATTGCCTTGAAAGCTAAGAAAGAGTCTAGTGATGATGAAACTTCGACATCCGGAAGCGATGACGAAGAATATGCTATGGCCGTAAGGAACTTTAAAAAGTTCTTTAGAAGGAAGGGTAAATTTGTTAGGTGATAACATCAAGTATTTAATACTTTTTAGTATCATTTTATCCCCTAAATTACTTGCATTTATGTCACTAACATATGAAAACAAGTTATTTTCTATTATTTTGTGATTTTCAGGTAAAATGCAGGTAATTATTATTTATCAAAAGTAAAGGACGTAAAATGTAAATATTTACAAGACATTACGGCGCAAACCTTTTTAAGGTTACGTCGTAACACATCTCATGCAAATTACGTCACTCAAGCAACGATTACGGCGTAATCGATTATTGGTTACACCGTAACCATTACTATGGAAAGAAGATCATGACTAAAATAGCATTACGGCGTAACAATACAACTGGTTACGCCGTAACTACATTCGAGGAAAGTAATCAAAGTCGTGGTTATTTATTAAATATGAAGATTCAGTGCTGATGAAGCTTTACGGCGTAACGTCTCATATAGTTACGCCGTAATCTATTATTTATGGAAAATATATTGTTACTGACTAAGGGTTACGGCGTAACATGTAATTTAATTACGCCGTAACAAGAATATCTTTTAAAGAAGGAAACCCGCGTCAGGAGTGTTACGGCGTAACCGACTATTGGGTTACGCCGTAATGAATGAGTCGTCTCAGGGACTAATATTGTGTAAATAGTTACAATGTTTCATTATTCATCCCAAACTCCAGGGACTATACTCGACATATGACTTAAGTTGATATTTATTATAAATAAATATCAATTTGATATCAAAAAGATCATTCGGTGGTGTTGTTTTCTTGTGCGTCGAACAGAAGACAAAAAGGAAAAGAAGAAGTAGGGTGCCTACATGCTTGATTCTGGGTTCGCCACGGATCCAACTAGAAGATCGGGAGCATTATTTCAGCATGATTTGTACATGATTCCTCAACAATTACAGTTCGATTTTAATTAATTATTTTTAATAATTTATTTGGTCTCGGCTTAATTTGTTGATGCTTGATATTTATTATGTTTAATTTTACTCTTGTCATTTAATTTATTAATTATTCCTTGGTTAATTATTTTTGATCTCTTTGTCTGACTATTGTTTCACTAGATATTCCTTAACTATCGTGTAACCCTAGATTTTGGTAGTACGGGTGGTTTGGACCTAGATTGCCCCATTAATAGAATATCTTGTCATGATGGGATCCAATGGGTACTAGGGAGGATCACTAAGTCCTTACTTGGTGTAGGAATCAACCAGTCATCGCCCTTATCACTCGATACTTAAAAAGCACAAGAACTCTTTCAAAAGGGGTTAATAATCTTTATAGGTTATTAGATATGTTTTGGGAATAGTTGGGATTAATCACTGCAACCTGGATAACCTACCTCCCCGATGATGTAGGACTGATTCGGAATAGCAGGTTGTATAGGATAGACTGTATATGCATATTCAAGTCTATCGACCTTAGAAACCGCTAATGAAACCATAGTTTGACATTACACAGGAATACGTTGTCATAGCAATAGTAACAAGTGCAATACCCGTGCTTCGCTCGAGTACACTACATATACACATAACGAATAATTTAGAGAGCGTGGATTACATTTTATAAAAAGAAAAGAGAGTTATTAAGGTTTAGTTATTTATCTTTCATGCTTTAGCTGTATATGTTTGATATATCAAAAATAACATTTTATATAAAAAAAAGCTTAGTGCCATTTAGTTAGGGCATCTACTATGATGGACTTTATAAAAAGTTTATAAATTTGTCACCTCTTACAATGTCATTAATTTATAAATTATAAACCTTTTCTCACTATAAATAAAGCTTTTGAGGTTTATAAATTCTTCAAACATAATTATGGTACATAAATTTTTGGACCTCTTCCAAATCTTAGACCATTTCATGCCACCTAGACATGAAATGGTTCCTCACTATGGTAAAAAAATTCTTGGACTGCTTCATAAGTTTTTAGACCTGTTATTGAAACACCATAGTGGATGCTCTTATGTGATTTTTCATGCTTTAATTGCATATCTAGTTATGTATGGCATATTAAAAATAAGATAATTACTTTTATATTTTTAAGCACATACATCAAATGCATTGCACTTATGCATTGCAAATTTATATTTAGATAGATATACCGTTTCCATATTTTGGTTGAGAGTATACGAATCTTCTCTCATGTGTAAGATAAAATATAAAACAAATTCCTCCTTATCACAGTAGAAAGATGAAAATGACATATATAGCAAGAATATATTTAAAGCCAAAAATTTGTTAGTTACTTTATCTTGTTTACATTTATCATTCCTATGAATACTCTCCCTTTAATAAGTTTTGTAATACCACATTTGACAAAAATGTGCTAATAATCGCCATCACTTACCATCTTTAAGCTTCATCAACATAGATTGCCAAACACTAAACTGCAAACTTTGCCACAATGTTGACTATATTTTTAGATTTCTCTCACGCATTTGTGCTTTTTCTGTTCGAGTATATATAAAACTCTGAAACAGTATTCAAAAAAAGACTACCAATATTTAAAGAAAAATTATATTAGATTTATTATACAAAAGGTCAGCTGGAACACAAAAGTATGAAAGTAAAAAAGTTTACCAATTCAACAACATGATAATAAGAAAAAAGCAGATCTATCTCCTCCTTAAGTTAAATCTTATACTATTTTTAGATTTCCAAACAAAGGAACTACTAATCAAAAATCACCTTGGTTGATCTTTTAGACCAAAACGTTGTTATGAACTTGTATATTCAATACAACAAATTAGATATCCGAATGAATAGAAACTTGATCAAATATACAATTTCTTATCTACCGTTCCACTTTCCCATACGTCTTGCTCATTTACCAGATTGTAAAACAAAAAAAAACTATCTAATGAGATCACGAAGCATATTTAAACCCTAAATTCATAAATAACTCACGAACCAATCCATTATTTTTTCACTAGAATCACTCGAGCTTAACTTATTAATCCATTTCCCAGTAGCCAGTTTGCTATATGCAATTCCTCAGGCCAAGAATGACACATGTGAGAGTATGAGGTTCTTACAAATGAAACTTGAGTGCAAATTTTGAGCAACCAAAAGTGTGTCCACCCCTCTACCATTCTATATATGCATCAATGGGTCAAACCAATCGACCATATATTACCATCATACCAGAACTTTAAAAATAGCGAGAACAAAAGAAATGGAAGAACACGTACCATAATAATTTAAAGTTGAAAACATTATCGTGGAGACTCCGATGGAAAGAGTCATGTCATTTGTATTTGTTAGCTATATATATCTGCAATACCTGCACATTTGTTGCGAGCACTTCATCTGTAACACCAGAAGCTGTGACCATAATTTTGCTTGATTCGCCTATTTCCTCTGTGTGGCGCTTGAGCACAGATGTTCCTTGTACGTCATCAGAAGCAGCCACAACAGCTACACTTAAGTCGTTGCATTGATCCTCACGGCAGTGCTTGATCACACATGTCGTGAACACTTCATCTGGTAAACTTGACTTTTTACCAGATACACACTACATATACAAAGAGATCATCATCTTCAACCACCAAAAACTAAACATCATTTTATCCATTTCACAATCTTTTTCCATTTGCTCTTTTTTTCCATTTGATCACACATGCCGTGAACACTTCATCTGGTAAACCGGTGGTAGGGTTCAAAACCGTAAACATATGCTCACGTGGGTCTGCATTGGCTAGATACTTATATGTATTGGCATAATATTCGATATCACAAGCTCTTACAGTTGCCAGAATGTAGAACGTTTTGAGGGGACGACCTAATTTTTCGAACAAAGCTGCTCGACCTTGTTTAGAGTTACCAGAATGTAGGCCGATTTGAGGGGACGGCCTAATTTATGATATCTCATTGCTGAATCCAGACAGCGAGCACGCCGAAGATGACGACGATACGACCGTATCTCATTTTTTCCATCTTTTTCTTCTTAGGTTTGTTTGAAAATTGTATTCAGTTTAAGTATTATGTTTAACAAATTTTCTGAGATTTTTGTTGTGGATTAGATAGAAGCATAGTTTGAATTATTCATTCAAAACGTGTGTAAACTAAATAACTAATTTCCTCAATGTAAGGAAACAATTTGTAGATAAGCTTGTCTTATTTTAAGTAGTCCAGATTCAATTTTATTTCCATCAGACGATCCATAGTAGTTGCCATGTCATAATTTTTTCTCTCAGTTGCGCCAACAATAAATAGTTATAATGAAGTAACTAGGCTAGCATGTTTTCTCTCTTGATTCCTTCGAAGCTTTTTATTTCCTGCATTTATTTTATTGTTATTGAATTCAATTCAAATCAAACAAATCTATTTTCAAATAGTGACAATTTCAAATTAAGACTAATAACTATTTAGCTCTTGGGACGACCTCGGATTTACCAAATATGTACTACCCACGATCGGGTTCTCTGCCCGTTAGTGCGTTGTCAGGTAAATCGAGTTTTATAAATTTAAAACTTGAATAAAATAATTCTTTAAAAGAAAATACACATCAGGTATCGTGTCATGAAAGCCTTTGTGAAACGATTGCACAACAAGGGTTAAGAGCCAACTGATTGTAACGATTTACACCAAAAACCCTTAGTCGAATTAGGGTTTTAAGGAACCCTAGTTGCAATAATAAGTTGCATCGTCCCATTAACCTTTTGTGTCACATCCTAACTGATATATTCGAGCTTTGGCACCAACAGGAAGACACCATCACGACAACTTATCTTCTTAAACGAATTACATAGTTCCTGCTTTTACCAAATTAGGGTTTGCTCAAAACCCTAATCTCACCGAATTTGATCATTACCAAAAATAGAAACTCGACACTTATACCTTCTTGTGTTCGACAATAAACCTTGTAGAATCCTAGATCAAGAGCAACCAGGCTCTGATACCAATTGTGAAGAATCGTTTAAACTCATCTAGGATCTATAAGAATGAAAATAACAAAGTTTGTATGTTGCGCAGCGGAATAAGAACAAGAACAATGTTATTAAACAAGGTTTTGCATTCATACACCAAGCCCCAATTCTATTTGATCAATATAGAACGGTTACCTAACTATAACAGGGTCAAAGACCTTGAGGCTAAACCAAACCAACTAGACGTCTACATCTTTACTTGTACATAAAATCACACGACTTGCACACCTAAACTATGTCTAGGGATCTCTTTATATATAGAGTCCATAAGACTTACAAATGAATTTTAATTGTATTAGGAAACTAAATCTTTTCCTAATCTTTGATCTTTATCTTTTAAGGAAATCTTTTAGAATCCTTCATCTTTTGTAGAATTTCATATTGTCGACTTTGATTATTTTCTTTCATTCTTTATTCTTTTAAGCAAGCTCTTTTGTATCATCAAATCAATAATTCTCTATAGCGCATAAGGTAAAGAGCTAAGTAGGAAAACATTTGATTTGTTTTGGAGTTTTTTATATCTAAAAATAAAATATGTCAATCTTAAACGCTCTCCCCCTACGACTGGCGATCTTGGCCACTTATCCTCAGAAACCCTAACTCGATTCTCCTGCTCCATCTACAAGTCTAAACACCTGATTGATTCTTGTATAATTTATAATTATTACTTCTGTATTAATCTATAACTGCGCTTGATCTTCGTTTAGTCCTGTTTGTTGCTAGGGTTTTTTTTGATCTTAGGGTTTATATTCTTCCAAATTGCTGACTAGAGTTTTATCTTTTCTGATTGATTCGTTACTGGTTGTGCTTCTTATTGATTTGATCTGTTTTGTTATTACTTCTTCTGCTCGATATTATTCTACTTGTGCGAGGTTAAGCTTACACGTGCTAGGGTGTAATCGTGATTGTTGGGAATTTGTTGTTACTTGTGTAGGGTTTGTTTGTTTTTGGGTATGCAAAGCTGTTTTTTGAGTCAAAAAGGGAGTGTGGGAGGGAGGGGTGTGAAAGAAAAGAAATAGGGTAATGGTTGTGCTTATAGTTCGGGTAATGGTGGCTCTGAGTGGTATGGGTGTTACTTAAATCTCAAACATGGTTGATGATGTTGGTAAGGAAAGTGATGGTTTGAATTCCTCTCCTACTAAGGTTACTTTTGGGAATTCAGTGGTATGGAATTCAGGGATGAATAAGGATGGTAATATGCATGATAAGAATGTTGGGCGGACACCAAGTAACTCTACTGCTAATCCAAACAAAGGTACTTCTTATGCTAATTTATTTACTAGTGAATCCACTAGGAAAAGTGTAAATTTTCGCACTTTAATCACACCGGTGGAAACAGGATTGATATGGATGTCCCCGTGGAGTCAATTAGAGTTATTAGCGAACGGTTTGTTAATACGGCATATGGTTACTTTTTGAAGAAGCGGGTGGCTTATCCCGTTGTTGCTAACTATGTTAGGAACACTTGGGGTAAATATGGACTGGTTAAATCAATGCTTAACTCGTCTACCAGGATATTCTCTTTCCAGTTTAGCTCTATGGATGGTTTGGATGCAATGCTTGAAAATTGTTCATGGTTTATTCGCAATAATCCGCTTATTCTAAAAAAATGGAATCAGGATGTGAACTTATTGAAATAAGATGTGGGTAATGTTCCGGTTTAGGTTGAACTTTATGGTGTCCATGTGACTGCATTTAGTGAGGATATCCATTGCTACTAGTTGTTTCTAACTGATTTTATGCACAAGTAGATTCATTTTCCAAAATTTCAATCTTGAACATTGTAAGTGGAGAATAATTGTTTATGTGTTGTTCAAGTTCTAATAAAAATATCGCAAAATGGCCTTACCAATATTTTTGGGCCTTGTAAAAAATATATTTGGTATTTATAAAATTTTGAGGCTTATAAATTTGAGACCTAAAGCGTTTGCTTTATTTGTTATTTTCTTAAAAAGTCCATGTTCACGCACCACAATCGTGAATCTTGATGTGTGAGGATTATTTATGTATGTGCTCACACCAAAAATCGTGATTTTTTTTATATTCAATTTGATTATGTATGAACCAAGTATGAACGTTACTATGTTACAAACTTTTAATTGTGTAAAGAGTAAATTTCCTTACTTTTTCGAAATCGCACGCGTTGTTCATGTGATAAACCTTGGTTGTGGATCGTTCATACCCCAAATTCAAAATGACAAAATGCCTTTGTCTTAAGTGAAACTTTGTCATTTCAATGGGGGCATTTTAGTCGTTTCACTTTGGTGTTTGCCCCAAAAATTCCTGTAGGCCAGGAAATAAGTGGTTGAAAGGTTTGAGATATTCATACGCAAATCCGGCTTAACATTCTAAGAGGCCTAAAG
>BQNB010137998.1:0-17770 GCA_026074375.1 Tanacetum coccineum | reverse complement strand
AAGACCTAATTGTCGACCGTCATGAGCCGCTTCTATCATCTCCAAAAAAAAGCAAGTTTCTCACAATCATCACAAACTTTATCTGTTGCATGTCACGTTTGAAGACTTCAAAGACTCTCTTTATTTTTTTCTATCCGCTGCTAGATCTTCATCAATAAAATAGTTATAGCATTAATGTTTTATTTTTATCACTAGTTCGAGCTTTCGTGATTTCACCGCTCGGACTACGAGAGAGTATTAGATAATAAATGTTAGTCAAAGTAATTAATGTTAGTCAAAGAAATTAATGTTAGTCAAAGTAATAGGCCCAAGCCCGGTTTGTAGGTTTAGGGTCCGTTAGGGTTTGTTCTCTATTGTAAGCTATAAATAGTTGATCAATAAAAGTTATGCCTCATGGGGTTTATTCATCATCTAACATGATATGGTGTGATTCTCAGATCTAATCGGCCGTAATGAGCCGCCATCTTCAACCACCTAATTCTCAAATCTAATCGGCCGTAATGAGCCGTCATCTTCAACCATCTAACCCCGTCAAATCTTATCCTTCTCCTTCTCTCCAAATGTCTCTTTCTCTCGACAATCATAAAAAAATAGGTTGTCTTATCTTTTCTTCTTTTCTAATAATAAAATTGGTTTTCTGCTTTCCTTCTCATAAAGATCTGTGATTTCTATCTCGAACAGATTGTTAATTGATTCTTTACCAAAATAAAAACATATTGTTAATTGAGTTTTCTTTTCACCTCAATTCTTTTGTGCTTCACCACAAAAATCCATACTCTCTGGTTTAAAAAAACCACTTTTTCCTATTTGTTCTGCAAATCAAATCATGTTTCTTATCTTTGTATCTTTCTTCTCTCTATCTTGTTTTCATCTTTGAAAATAATACCTCACAATCGTTCTAAATCCCTTTCTTTTTACTCTTTCACAATAGAGTGAGTTAGATCATAAAACCTAGTCGGCCGTCCAGAGTCGCTGCATCTATTCACCCCGTCAAATCTCTCCATCTCGATTATCAAGACCTAACTGTCGGCCGTCATGAGCCGCTTCTATCATCTCCAAAAAAGCAAGTTTCTCCGATCATCACAAAGTTTATCTGTTGCATGTCACGTTTGAAGACTTCAAAGGCTATTTTTTTTCTATCCGCTGATAGATCTTCATTAATAAAATAGTATAGCATTAACGTTTTATTTTTATCTCCAGTCCGAGCTTTCGTGATTTTACCGCTCGGACTGTGGGGGAGTATTAGATGATAAATGTTAGTCAAAGTAATTAATCTTAGTCAAAGTTGTTAGTCAAAGAAATTATTGTTAGTCAAAGTAATAGGCCCAAGCCCGGTTTGTGGGTTTAGGGTCCGTTAGGGTTTGTTCTCTATTGTAAGCTATAAATAGTTGATCAATAAAAGTTATGCCTCATGGGGTTTATTCATCATCTAACACTCGACACATACACACAAAAATGCTATATCGACTAGAAAAGTAGAACCACACACGAGATGCTCTCAACTATCGTTTGTTAAGAACAAGGAAAAGAATAATACGGTACAATGACCCCTCCCCCTCACCTCTTTATTGTAGAGATGGGGTGGAAGAAAACCAACCCTAAAGAGAGTTGAATTTTCGATAAGAGGTAGATTAACCCTTCTTAAATCGGTTCTAGGATCGATGCCTATTTATCATATGTCTATATTCAAAGTTCCTATGAAATTTGCACGTTTATGGGATTCCATTCGTTTCACATTTTTTCATGGTTCTGATCCTCTTCGCCAAAAAACCGACTTCGGTGTTGAAATGGACAACTGTGTTAGCTTCTAAAGGAAAAAATTGGCGGCCTTGGAATTTCAAGCTTATACGCTCTGAATAGAGCTCTCATGTTTAAATGGGTGTGGTGTTTCCTTTCTCAAAACTCTTCACTATGGGCGAACGTCATCAAATCTATTCATGGAGATCACGGAAAAATTGGTAAACAGGTGAAAGTCTCTTATCCTTCTATTTGGCTCGACATTGTTAATAAGGTGGATTTGTTAAAAGAAACGAGGTTTAAATTTACTCAGTTTCGTTAGCAAAAAAGTGGGCAACGGTTCAAATACTTTGTTTTGGGAAGAAACTTGGCATGGGGATGTTGCGTTTAATTTTTTGTTTCCAAGGGCTTACGCACTGGAATCTTGCAAAAACATTGATGTTGCTTCTAAGTTATCTCAAAATAGCTTGGCTTCCACTTTCTGTCGTGAACCTAGGGGAGGAGTGGAGCAGATCAGTTGATGCTTGAATGCGAATGGGTAGAAGGTATTCTCTCATAAACAGCAGGGATAGATGATTTGGTCTTGCAAAGTTCATGGAGATATCACCGCTTTTCCTCAATTAGAAAATTGCTCGCACGAGATTTCACGTTATCGGGAGGGGGGGGGGGGGGGGGGTTTTTTCTGGCACTCGTTGGTTCAAAGAAAACATAAAAACGGTGTCTATTAAGGTAAATGTTTTAGCTTGGGAAAATAAGTTAGATATTCTTCCAATAGATTGAAACATTTCTCGTTTGTGGAATGGATATTGACTATATTCTATGCCTACATGCGGTATAAAGCGGTGGAATAACTAGCACTTTCTTCACTTGCCAAATTGCTAGAGATATCCGTCATTTGATCACCAGCTGGTGGAATTCTGTATTAGGATGTTTCTTCTTCTGAGACATGGTTGGTTTGGATCTTGAGTTTTCGGCTTTCGCTCAAACATACGCGTATTTTTGAAGGAGTTTGTCTTGTGGAGTGGTGGGCATATTTGGAAACTCCGTAATAAAACTATCTTCGGTTCTGAGTCTCCATCAAAGGCGGCTATTTTTGATGAAGTGCAATCTAGATCTTTCTACTGGTGTCGTTACAGATGTAAAGCTTATTTTAGTTGGATTGAGTGGCTTAAAAACCCTCACCTTGTCACTTTGTAATCTTCTAGCTCTTTGCTAGTTTTTTTCTCTCAATAAAATTCGCCGTTCAAAAAAAAATAACTAACAAAATATCAAACATTTAAACTTCATAAATTGTAACAGTAACAACAAAGTTAAACATTTTTATAAAGCTAAAAATTGTTTTAGGATTAATAAATGGATTTTAAATGTATATAATTTCAAGTTATAGAATAGATAATTGAACCTTGTAAAAAATGATAGTCATAATTTAACATAAAACATAAAAAAATCTTTAGATAAATGTTAAATCTTATGTAAACTTGATACAATAACGTTAAAACGAATATAATGTTAAAACGTCAAAATAAGATCATGTTCTTAATAAACGTAAGAAAATTATATATACTTTAATGTTGATAAATAAAGATGATAAATAAAACTTATATCTTATGTAAAACTTCTTTATAGACGACAACGTTGCTTGTAAAATGGCAGTAGTTGTCATCTTTAAAACAACAAAATATTTTAAAATTTTCTTGCTTTTAACCCTTGAAACATGCGTTCTAAATAGAGTCCGAACTTAGACAAAGTTTGAGCTAGAGTCCGAACTTAGACAAAGTTTGAGCTTTACTTTGGTTTATCGTCATAGCAAAACATACGAAAATGGGAAACTGTCTCCTATTAAGCTCAATAAGCACCCACACATCAGATGTGCTTATGATCATTCGATGTATATCGCAAACTTCGCCATTTTTCATTAACTGCGGATTGAGTTTTCGTGGCCATTTTTCTGCATTTAACTATTTTCTAATGTTCACAACTGATAAAAAAAAATATTGCATTAGATAACTTAATAAATAACATAAATAGCTATGCAGAGTTAACAGGTCAGTGTACATAAAGATTCAGAAGATGTAAAACCCGAATGCCATTTGTATTGAAATATGATGGCTAATTTATTTGTTAACAACTTCACGGTCATTATTTCGATACAACTCTTTGTTTTGAAGGGTTCCAATCAAAATGCCCATAACATAATAGAATTAGCAAATATACTTTTCCAAAATTTGACTTGAGCGTCAAGTAACATATAGTAATAATGAATAGTATTCCCATTAATTAAACATACTTACTAAACAACATTGTATCATGTTCATTTAAACCTACAATGAAGGGAAAAAAATGTTACTAATTGGCTTACACCTTTAGTATGGAGCGGACATATAAGTTCTTGAAATGAGTTGGAACCTTACATTTCTTCACCTGAATTTGCGCAAACACGCTTTGTAATGTTCCCATGCAAAAAAATAGGTCACGCGTGACATAGTTCGTCCAGACTAAAAAGTATTACCTTTTGATGGCCCTTAACAGAAACATGACTATATTCATCAAGGAAACACAAGATTCACACAAATAATCATACCATTGTTCATCCAGGAAACATGACGATTATTCATCCTGATTTGCATTGCTTCTCGAACATCATTTGTAGGTGCCTGGCCTGTATTTATAGTCTCAACTGTAGGTCTCCCCATGTAGTTCAACGTTTTATTTTCAAGAAAGAAAACACAGTAATTGGTTAAAGACTTAATTTCATAAAAATTACCATCATGAAATCAAAAAATAACACCCTTATAAATATAATATTAAAATTCTATGAACATTGAAACCATATTTGTCATAATTTGATCAGTTTCAATAAGCAAGCACACTTATAAGATTGCCCTTTTTAAACTCAATACCCACCTCCTCCCATTCCATCAAACATACACACAGCTATAGGATCGATCATGTATGCCATGACGTGTACAAGGCCTGATGTCTCCTTTGCTTTGAGCATGGTGAGTCGACATCAGCAGAATCCTGGCGAAGGTCATTGGACAGCTGTAAAGAATATTCTTAAGTATTTAAGAAATACTAAAGACAGGTTCTTGGTTTATGGTGGAGAAAAAGAACTCAGAGTGACTGGTTATTGTGATGCTGGTTGGCAAACAGATAAAGATGATAGTCGGTCACAGTCTGGTTGGGTATTCTTGCTAAATGGGGGAGCGGTGACATGGAGAAGTTCAAAGCAAAATACAGTGGCGGACTCCACATGCGAGTCCGAGTATATTGCAGCTAGTGAGGCTTCAAAGGAAGCTATCTGGATGAAGAATTTCATTGGAGATCTTGGAGTTGTTCCAACAGTACAAGACCCCATTGAAATATTCTGTGATAATGAGAGTGCAGTCGCCTTGACTAAAGAACCTAAAGATCACGGAAAGTCAAAGCATATTGACAGAAAATACCATTTTGTTCGAAGCAAAGTAGCAGAAGGACACGTGATTGTGAAAGACATACGATCAGAAGATAATCCAGCTGATCCATTCACAAAGGCATTGGCTAAGTCCAAACACGATGAACATGCTAAGAGCATAGGATTGAAAGATAAAATAGAGTTTTAGTTGTTAGTTTGAATTTGAAACATTATAAGCAATGATTAATATTGTAATAGATTTGGTGATTAAATAATGGAGATTTATTTATTTGCATGTGTGCTACCATTTACTATTAATTGTCATTGTGTTTCAATTTTTGCATGTTTAGAATCCACTTCCTGAGTACTTAGTTTACTCAAACCTCCTCAGTCGTTCATACTATAGGAAGTAAGTATTGATTTAAGACTGTCATGGAGTGTTAGTAGATTGTCTATAGTGATTAGACATAGCATAGAGAATGCTGCAACACTCATGAGTACTTAATGAGATTTAAGTATAGGAGAAACCCGCACTTAGAGAGATTACTCCATGGATTAAAATCACGAGTAATTCTAAGATGATAATATCTTCTATTCTTAAAATGGAGATACATCGAGTTTCTAGTTTTTCAAATCTGTTTTACTTTAGTTTGTTCAAACGCTGCGCGTAAATGCCAGTTATAAAGGATATGCTAGGTATGACATGATAAGTTGACTAGTTCTATGTATTCAAAGTTTATTTGTTCCTTTCGCCTAAAGGGAAAGCGATATCAATGGGCCCCTCGATGATTAAATGTTGACTTAAATGTGCTAGGCCTGGCCGGGACTAAATTGATATGATCAATTAAGCAGTCTCATAAAGTCAAGTAATCAGAAATCGAGAAACATAATGTTGAACCTAGAGATTGATTAAAATCCATGTCTCAGGTTCACAAGATATCTGTAGAACAAAGGAATATTTGATCACTTATCAAAGGGCTGTCTCTAAATATGATTCGGAGTTCAGCAGTTGCGTTGGATGGCACTCTCTGCTTAGTTGATCGGGACAGACTTTGACCAAGTTAGTTGATGACTTGTCCAAGTGGGAGACTGTTGGATTGTATGTCCAAGTTCATAACTAATTGGTAAGACTGTCGTCAAAAGTAGAGTCCTTTTTGGGTCGCCCTCAGTGAACCGTTAAAAGAAATAATAAGGAAGAATGCTTTGCGGTTTAAACCATAAAGATGTATGGAAGTTTGGGTATCCCACATCGCTCAAAGGAGGTAACCCAACCTTCCTCTTTTGGGTATAAATAGAATGGATACTTTCACATCTAAGTACACATTCTCTCCTTCTCATTTCCTACTCCTTATAAGAGTCTTTCGTGTATCGGGACCTTAGGAGTTCGAATTGTTTTCTCTTTGGTTTGTGGGTGTGAGCTATTAGAGGTACTCTCATTTAGGTACTTGCCTCCAAATTCGACCAAGGTGGTCCGCATGTGTGAGAAATCCGATTTTCTCAAAGGTTAGTAATTTCTTATTTATTTACTTACTTCTTTTAAGTTGCTTTTAGTTTATTAGGTTTAGATCCTGTAGGGTTTAGTTCCCTTCTTGCCCTAGATTAATTGTTATTTTCGCTGCGTGTTAATCTAGTTAGGGAATAGAAAACCCATCACTTCGTTCCTCCAAATCTGTAATTTTTTGTTTAAAAACATATGCATAAGTACATAACAAAGAGTATTTAAACCGGACATAATTGAGCCGAGCCCATTTTGACCCATAACCAACTTGTCACAGCTACTAATGTTAAACCCTGATCATGCAGGAGACATTATAGCAATTTGACAAATTGGCTGAATAAAACCATCTTTGACTAATAAAATAGACATCTGATGCCTGACTAATTACAACATATGTGTTGAGTAACTAAGTCGTTGAGACTAATTAAATATTATTAGATTTTCATGTTTGACTAAATAGGCAATATATAAAGTTCCAAGGAAAACAAAAGAAATAACTATACTATTTTACACCTTAAAAAATCTGACAAATTTACTTATCCACACATAAAATTTTCTTTTATCGATTTTTAAGCGGTAAGCAAGGCATAATTGTTAAACTAAGCTTTATATAAATAAGTTAATTGCGCATTTTTTTGTTTATGTGAATACAAATACGGTTTCATATCTGTGACCAATGATGTTGTAACAATAGTATGAACTGATTTTTGAATATCTTTGTTTTACACTTTCACATGTTTCTAAATCTGAATATAGATTTGATGTCATTAGTCCTTACCCACTCATCTCTTTGATATTATTTTTACTTAAAACACCTGTTTAAAAAAGCACACTTTTGTTTTTCAAACCCATGTGAACGATTATAAAATTATCCATAGCCATCAAACTTGATTTTGTAAAAAAATTCTGTTGTTTTCTAGTAATGATATAGCCGAATGGAGTGTCCCATATAAGTTTACCCATTTTTTATAATCTTACCTACTTGTTTTTTGTAAGTTCATGCACTCCGAAAACAACAGCCCAAGCAAAAGGCACATTATATGCAAACGTGATAAGCCCATACGCATTTTAACAGATTCCATGAAAGCATGTAGAACATAACTCGCAAAGTCCATTTCTTTAAGTGTTTTGTGCAGCTAATATCTCATACACCCGAAACGTGTCCCCTTTTTAGTGCATCATGCCCCAAAAGACGTACGTAGAAAACTCTAAGTTATAAGTCATTTTGATAGTAATATAAGATATAAACTAAAAGTTTCTATATTAGTTGATCTTTTCTTGACTTTGTCTAAAATGTGAACCACATTCATGGAATTTTAGAACAAATTTTGTCAAAGAATGAAAACTCACATGTGTCCCGAATGGATTAAAGTCATTTAAAGTCAATTCAAATGCATAAACTTTTTAAGCTACTCATAAGATTTGATCGACATACTGATACGAACCTATCCCATACTAGGCTCATATCGGTTCATAAGTCCAAGTGTAGAACTCACTCAAAAAGCTAGCTTGTAAGAGGAGGGGACACCTAGACATTATAAACCATCAACCAATCCCATACTTGGCCGATGTGGGATCATAACAATACCCCACCCTTTGAAGAACCAACATCCTCGTTGGTCACGGCTATGTTGGTCACGGTTGGCACCCCTCTTTGGGTCCAAGCCACCACTCCATAGGCCACCACTCCGAGCTCGTTGGTCACGGCTATGTTGGTCACGGTTGGCACCCTTCTTTTTTCGGGTCCAAGCCACCACTCCATAGGCCACCACTCCGAGTGTTGGAACCTCGTAAGGTAGGGCTAGCTCTGATACCAATTGATACGAACCTATCCCATACTAGGCTCATATCGGTTCATAAGTCCAAGTGTAGAACTCACTCAAAAAGCTAGCTTGTAAGAGGAGGGGACACCTAGACATTATAAACCATCAACCAATCCCATACTTGGCCGATGTGGGATCATAACACATACCAGACAGGGGACATCGTTAATGTTCATAGACATTCGACCAGCTTGATGTGCAAATTGCTCAAGGTCCTCTGCCAACTGTTATGGGGTTACAGAAATAAGGTGATCGTCAATATTTACCATCAGTTAATCGAAAGTAAAAGCACTTTGCTGGTCATGAAATGGTAAAAGATAATAATGCAGACATATTCATCCAAGGTGGTTCAGAGAAGTCTTGCCTCAAATAAGTTGCAGCTAATTCATCTAAGCTTCTTTCTATTCCAACACGACCCTAAAATATGAAACACATTAATCAACTTTTGGTTATTACATTGTGTGCATAGAAACATTATCAAGATATAAATAGGTCACCTGAACAAACATTGCGAAAGGTTTATTTATAACAATAATTGCTCAACCCTGAAAAATAATGAACAAAGAACGAAGATTACTTGTCAACTAATCTTAGTCTACTCAGTCTAAAGAATAAGTATGTAGCAATCTGCTATTTTTTTGCGCTTATTAATACTAAAATAAGTACTTAAATAATCAATTCAACCCAAGTAGTTTGGCGACGGCTTATGCTTTAGGCAGATAAGCAGTATATAATAAGCAATCCCAAACCCCCCATAAACTTAAAATAAATGTCTACCTGCATGTAAGGCAAGTATGAGAAGGAAGATATGGATGATAACTGGTTGAAGTCCATTCGTTAGCTTATTTTCCAATTCTAAATCCACCAACTGGTTTGTGCTTGAAGATCACCTTAAGTAGCAGCATCCATGCATGGGCTGCACCAGACCATGACGTACAACCCAAGAGGTTCTCCACCTAGATCAAAATAAAAAATGAATAGCTATAGATAAGAGATAGATATTTGGAATTGAACTTTTAAACGCGCATATCTACTAATCTTGCCTCTCTTCCCAATTCTTATGTTTGGATATAATGCTTGTGTCCGCGGCCCATCCTTGCAGAACCCAAGTACACGACACCCCCTCCCAAGTCTGTGTATTAGGTCATAGCACATTTCTATCTCCTTTTTCACCTGCATTGATTCACAACACAACCATATCTTAAATAATAATATGAACATGTATAATACATTTGTTGGTAATAAATGCAATCAATGAATGATGATATCCAAAGTAAGCATGATTACTATAATGTAATTTTATAAATTAACAAATTTCATACATTAAACCATTGTTATATAAATAACTCAGTTTCATACATTACAACATTATGCATAAAAAATCATACACAACTAACATAGTTAAAGCCTAAATTTAGTGTTTCAATATTCAAGCCCTATTTACAATAACCTAAAGCCTAGATCTATCCGCTAACAGTAACAATTAAGTTCACCTATATTTCAGCTTTAATCGATTTAACAACTAACTTTTTAATTTAAATTCAATTAAACCCTAAATTGAGAAATTACCTCCATTAGATGATGAATTTCCTTGATACACGAATTCAATCCTAATTTCAATAAAACATAAGAGTTTTAATCAAAACCACCAAAATTAATGAAATTAAAAACTACAAAAAACAAAGAAAAGGCAAAAGATAAATCTTACCAATCGTTTTCTTAAATTCTGCATCATCAATCGTTTAATTTTGGGTGTTTTTTTAGTTAGGGTTTGACATAAATTTGAGGGTTAATTTGTTAGGAATTGTTTTCTGATTCCAGGGATTTAATTTTTTGTTGGGGGATTTGATACCGTAGTTGGAATAGTTTCTAGCTGTGATTTTGAGATTTTTGATTAGGGTTTTTTGTGCGAGATTTTGTTGAGGCGTTTTTTTTAGTCTTTGTTGACACTTATTGCTGAAAGTGAGGAATTAATATGAACCGTTGATTATTCATGATTATACAGGTGTTATTGTTTTAGAATTTTGGGAGAAGATGATAGTTTCAAAAGCTTGTTTTATATAGGTAGTAGATAGATAGATTTCCGACTAAATACCCTAAACACACTCACACACCAAATAAAAAAACTAAACATTTATCACTCACTAACGATGAGTGACTCACCATTCGCAACCTATTTTTGTGTTCACTCACTCGTGAGTGTTTGTGATGTTTTGGCTAATGGCTCGTGAGTGGGGCACTCACTTATGAGTTGATAGACCATTCAGTATAGCCTTAGCATATAAAGACCTTTTAAAAAGCTATTTGTACCTTCTGTAATTTGGGAGAATTGCATATATATTCTTTCAAAGGCAAAAAATTACATATATATCCAACATAAACTTATAATTGCATATGTATCTTTGCCAAACACAAAAATTGTCAAATATATCCAAATCATTAATATCTATTTAAAACCAAGAAACACATGATAATTGTAATTTAAATACAAAATGACTATTATACCATTGTGCTTATAACAATTTATACACCATCTCAACATACAAATTCTACAAAATCAAGTAAATCTTATTTTTTGTTACTGTACTAACTTCTCCGTATAATGTTCTGATTTATTGTTCTTATTTCTTTTATCAAATGTTTCCCATCGTTGAATTGTATTTTTTATAATCAATTGAAAAAACCCACCCAACCAACAATTAGACTATATACTAATTATGGTGACACATTACCACAAACACAGTGTCAGAAAAGTGGGTCAAAACATTAGCTCAAAATCTAGCCTAAAGTTAAAAAAAAAAAACAAAAAACAAAAAACAAAAAACTAGCCTAAAAAGGAAAAAAAAGCCTTTACAAAACGGACTCTCAACTTTTAACCATTTACGAAATTTTATATAATAAACTTTATTTATCAAATATATAACACATATCTACCGATTCATTCAGATCAAAAAATACTCGCGGAAAGATTTTTGAATTGCGAAAATCTGGCCCAAACTATTGCACTGCTTCTGAAATAAGCACGATTTTATTAAAAAAAAGTTGAACTTTTATATAAATTGGAAAAAAAAAGAAAACTTACAAATCGTACCCTCAATTTAACTATTTACGGTTTTTTTATATAATAAACTTTATTTATCACATATATAACACATATCCACCGATTCATTTAGATCAAAAAATACACGCGGAAAGATTTTCGAATTGCGAACAAAACGAGCCAAATATTGAATGCTTATGACATACGTAAATCTGGCCAAAAGTAAAAAAAACCCACCGGCCCAAAATGGAAAAAAAAAACTTTACAAAGCGGACCCTCAACTTTTAAGTATTTACGACCTTTTATATAATAAACTTTATTTATCAAATATATAACACATATCTACTGATTCATTCAGATCAAAAAATACCCGCGGAAAGAATTGCGAACAAAACAAGTCCAATATTGCAATGTTTCTGAAATACGCACGTTTTATAAAAAATGTCAAAAATGTTTGGATCCTTAGCCGGGCTCCTTTTAGCGCATGTGGTTGACCCAAATGGTAGATCTATAATATATATGGACAAAAAGTACTCGGCTCATTATTTTTTGTTACAATAACGATTGTATACTAAAAAATTGTTAAAACATACTAAAATACCGAAAACACGCTATTATCGAAGCTAAATATCTTTCGACATTAGGTTAGCACGGCAACGCGCGGGAAATATGCCGACTCGTTACTTACTACCATCAGATCTTTACTAAATTGAATGCTTGAATCAATTAGAACATACACTCCATAACAGTTCATGTTGTTTGATGGTTATCAAACATTAATATTTGAATGAAATTCAATGAATTAAAAATTAATTCTTATTGTTGTATGCTTAAGTGAATTAAATGCTTCTATGGTATCTGACATTTTTTTTGAGCAAGGTATCTGACATTAACTTTTATTGGAATACAATATTTAGAGCAAAGGTGTAGTGACACAACTTTCCCTCTTCATTTGGGCCCCATCGCTGCCACCTCAGCGCCACCTCATTTCAACACAACACACAAAAATACCCCTTCACTCATGACATTTCTCTCTCCTCTTCATTTGGGCCCCACCCACTCACAATTTTATTTTCTTTTCCATTTTCCACACAAATTAAAATTCATTTCATTAAAATAAAATTACAAATACGGAAATAGAAAATACAATACGGAAATAGAAATTCATGGTTGATGTAGTGCCCAGACATGCTCAATGAGACTCCGTTGAAGCCTTGAATGTGTTTGTTTATCTCGAAGTTCTTTTGCTTTCCTCTGACGGATTGCACATCGCTCGACCCATGTCCTTAATATATTTTGCTGTGGACAGATGTAAATTTCACCCGCTTCGGATATCGCATACCTTTGATTTTTCAAAATCATGTTATGCAATATGATGCACGTGTACATGATTCTTCGTAGCTTGTTCACAGTCCAAGCACGCGCCGGTTGAGCAATAATACGCCATCGTCCTTGTAGGACACCAAATGCCCTTTCAACATCTTTCCGGGCACTTTCCTGACGCCGTTTAAACACAGCGTTTTTTTCATCGCGTGCAACAGTGAATGATTTGACAAACGTTGACCATTGAGGGTAAATACCATCTGCAAGGTAGTACCCTTTATCAAATGGTTGCCCGTTTACAACATATGGTGCCACTGGTTCGTTGTCAGCCAAAAGGTCGTCGAACAATGGGGAATGATGCAGAACAGTAATATCATTATTGGCACCTGCAACCCCGAAAAATGCATGCCAAATCCACAAATCGTATGATGCAACAGCTTCTAGTATGATGGTTGGGTATTTTTTATCACCTCTCCCATATTGGCCGTGCCATGATTTCGGACAATTAACCCATTCCCAATGCATACAATCAATGCTACCAAGCATTCCTGGGAACCCATGAATCCTATTATGTGCGGCGTATAAGTTTTGAATATCAGCTAATGTAGGTTTTCTTAAAAACTCGGGCTGATACAAATCCATAACGCACATACAAAAATAATCTAGACAATCGCGTGCGCAATGTGCCCCCATTTGCAAGTACTCATCTAATGCATCCGGTGTTGTGCCGTACGCCAATTGGCGTATGGCGGATGTGCATTTCATAATGACACTAAAACTTTTTAAACCCGTGCAATCATATCGAATAGTAAAAAACTGAAAATGCTTGGGTAGAGGATTAACAGTTTGAATGTAATTTTCAATACCTTGAACGATTTCCAAAAATAGTTCTCGGTTCATGCGATATCGTCTTCTAAAATACTCCGCCGGATATTTTGGGTGTGGACCAAAATAATCCGCCATTAAACGTTCTTCAGCGACATCACGTTCACGATTGATGTATCTACGCATTCGAACAGCTTCAACTTCATCTTGATCTTCGTTGTTAATCTCCATTATCATTTCGTACTCAGCTATGTCGTCGAGATCGGACGAATCAGAAAAGCTTGAGTCACTCATTTTTATAAAATGTAGATTGAATGTATTTGTGTGTGTTTAAAATGAAAAAATATGGGATATATATAGATAAAAAAAATTAATTTTAATAATTTTTTTTAAACCGTTAATGCAACGGATAGATTTTGGGAGTGGGTCCCATTTTCAAACGGCAATCGTGATTCGTTTTGTGGCGAAATGGTCGGCGAAGAGGGGGGCGGTGTGGCGGCGAACCACGGCGAGGCACGGCGAAGTGCCACCTCAGCCGTGGCGAATGCCCCTCGCCACCGTGACGAATGCCCCTCGCCACTACACCCTTTGCTCTTAGTGCTGATATGAAACGTTTATATGATCCAGATGCAAAGAGACGATCCTTATCAAAAGTTTATGGAATACAATATTTTGTAATTTCGTAAAAATTGGAAAATAAGGATAAAACAAGCAAAGGTATTCGCGCGTTGATGCGGGCGTTAATTTTTCGCGTGTTGTTGCGGGGCGTTAATTTTTTTATTTTTTATTTTGTGCGGGGTTTTTTTTCCGGTCTCATGTTTAATAGTTTTTTTTCTTTTCTTATATGGGCTTATGTGTTGGGCCTCGTGTGTCGGACAACATGTTTAAAGGTTTCTTTTTTAAGCTATATGCGCGGACATTTTTTTTTCTTATTGTATTTTGTGCGGGTTTATTTTTTTGGTCTCATGTTTAATAGTGCGGGTTTATTTTTTCAATATCATGTTTAATAGTTTATTTTTTTCCTTATATGAGTTTATGGCCCACGCGTTATTGCGGAGCGTTAATTTTTTTTAATTATTATTTTATTTTCATTATTTTATTTCCGAATTTATTTTTTGGGTCTCATGTTTAATAGTTAGTTGTTTTCTTTATATGAGCTTATGTGTTGGGTCTCATTTCTAAAATTATTAGGTATCGGAAATGCTTATGCGGGTATTTTTTTTATATGAGTAAATCGGTACGTTTGTGAAATTTTTTTTCCATATCTTTGTGCGGACAAATTTTATTTATTTGTTTTTAAAAAAAAACAAAAAAAAAGCGCCAAACGTCAGCAAAAGGAGCTTGGCAACCAGAATTGCTTAGGCCACTCTTTTAGAAATCATTAGGCATATTGTATCTTGGACACCTAGAGATTACGTGGTGCCATAGCATTTTTTTTTTATTTGTTCTTCTAAATAGACTAACAATTAAATTTTATTATAAGTTAAAACAAACATAAAACTTACACATTAACATAAACTTAAATATTGAATAACTATAAACAAATACCAAATAGCCACCACAACTTACACTCATCAACAATTATTCCATAGATGCTCCATAAGGTCTGTGACGAAGATCGCCGCGTTCGGCGTGTTTTCCCTAACGCGAAGTTCTATTGTCTTCCTAACAGTATTCACAACTTTCGAACAATGTCTCATAACAATGTTCGGATTGACTGGATTCACGAACACATCACTCAAGTTAACTTCAAATCCCGACGAGTCTCCAATATCATTGGTTATGTTTAAAAATATATAACACCACTAACATTATTCACTTTGAGTATGTGTTTGAAGGAGTGCATTGCACGCCAAGCGGGTTGATACGTATAATACCCACCAACGACCTTGTAGGACACTCGAATAGCCCGTCAATATCTGTTCTTAGCGAGCTTCCTTGAACTCTACTAAACTTCCCAGGATTTTTATCATCCCATATGTCAACAGAAAACCTTGTTGACAAACGTATACCATGCTGATAAATACCTCGTCGGCAAAAAGTAAAACAAATTCCTAGATTTAGCCCGTTTACAACAAACACAGCTGGAGCTATATCAGCAATTGTCAAATCAAATAATGGGGAATCATGGATAACACATATAAATCATTATTCGCCCACAGGAGACCCCAAAATATGCATTCCAAATCCACAATTTTTTGATCTGCGAAACAACTTATGAACCGCTAATTAGTTGGGTATATTTAAGTATAATTCCTTTTTGGAACTGCTCCAAGTAAGGACTTTGAACAGTTTGTCCATTCCCAATGCATACAATCGATACTCCCGAGCATTTTCTGAGTCCAGTGTTTTTTCTTTCTTCGTGAGCATTTCCATGTATTTTGAATATCGATGTTTGCAGTTGCCTTCTTAAGAAACATATCATAATAGTAAAACGTGAATGCACTAGTAAAGAGTGAGCTAAGCATTCATCTGTGAAGTACGTTTCAGGCAATTTGCACAATACTCAACAAATTCATCAGGTGAAGGCCGAGACTCTGCCAGCATTGCGTATGGCGAAGGTGCACATTAAAATAGGACCAATACTTTTACGACCGGTCGCATCGAGCCGTGATCTAAAAATAACAAAAGGTTACTCAGGGCAAAAGTTGCAACATCATAACATAAGCACAATCTCGATGAAATATTTTATTAAAAAGGTCTAGAGCTCATTTACGATAGCATGCCCTAAGTTTTTCCTTCATTGATCATTAGGTTCATAACTCGTCTGCCCAGCCGAACATAGTTCCGTGCGATTAGCTTTGTTCCTGACCTGCTTCTCGTTCAGATATATGAATGTCCTCCTCCTCTTTGACAAACATCACTCACTCGAACCCACCCGCGATCTTTTTGCTCACACAAACACCACATAAATGTTGATACGACTCATAATACCCGCATAATCCGAATCATATCGGGGGTTAAAGATCGCAGTCATAATGGATCCGTATGTGTCGGTGTGGGGTCGAAATCCGTTTAGATAATTTTGATCCATAATGAAAGAAAAAAAGAGACGTATTGATGTAGCAAGATTCTTGGAAAGTGGTGTGCATTATGAAATAATAGGTGGTAATTTATAGAATTTATAAGTGTAAAAATAGGAGTTTTGGGGGGGTATTTTTTTTTTAAAAAACCCGCTCCCTCCCAACGGTCCTCCAACGGAAACTATAAAAAAAAAATAAAGTTTCGCGTATAGGGCTGGTCAGAGCCATGGCGCGGAAGGCTTGGCTCCGAAGGCTGGGAGTGAGCGCCATTGGCCTTTTATTTTTTTTCGCGGCTAGAGGCTTAGCGCCCGAGGGCGCTTAACAGCCAGGACCACACCCAAACCGTCTTTATTAAAGTTATTTAATTGGTAACTTTAATTTTGATCAATGTGTCCATTTTATGACATTTTGAATAAGGGCGGATTGCATAAAAGTATACCCAATTTATACCTAATTTCAATCTAATGTACTTAACTTTTTTTTCTCAATTTAATGTACCCAACTTTTTTTTAATTGCAATGTTAGACAATTTATAAATTACCAGGTTACCACCGCCGTACTTCATCTTCTCCGATCAAATTTCGGCCAACTTCCAACTAGAATTTTTTTTAAATCACAAATTTATCACTTTTAATGTTCATATAATTTTTGTTCACTTTAAATACATGTCTTTTTTCGAATTGCAGGATGTGTAAGTACATACTGCGTGGCAAGATAAAAAATTCTATGTGTTTTGTGCATATTTTTAACTAAACTAATCTAAAAAGCATCATCTTGTAAAAGTATGCATATGCATAAGTTCCCGTCGTATAAAAAACCATTTGTCTTAAGGGAAAACATTGCACCTTTGATGTTTGTCTGTCTTTGCTCCGAAGTTTATGCTTTTACATTTTTTAAGTTTTCCACTTAAAGAAAAATATGGTTTTGAATTTTGATATTGGTGATATAAAATGCAAGTAGTTGATGTTTTCGTTCTGTATTACTCAATTTTTTTAGAAAACTGACTTAATTTTTCAGTGTACGTAATTGTTGACGATTGCGGAACACCTAAAGGACCATAAGCTGAGTACCGTGCGTTGGATAAGACAACACATTATAATTCTATTT
>BQNB010137997.1:0-17770 GCA_026074375.1 Tanacetum coccineum | reverse complement strand
TATACCATAGGTTATATTTCAAAATTAATATTTTGAAATGAAAAACTCAAATTTCAAAAATGCGGGTTTTACATTGTGTCATCAAACATTTTTTGTAATGGTAATACGATGTTAGAAGCTGAATTTAATGTGGACAACTTACACTTAGAGATTGAACACATGTTTTACTATTCCTAGGTATGTGTTCGGACCTGCAAGATGATGAGGCGTGACATCCACAATTTTTTTGCATTTTTTTGAACGACAGATTTATTAGAAACTAGCAAGAAGCTAAAAAAGAATTACAAGCAAATAGTACAAGGATTTTTCATCAAAGTAACTCAATTTAGTTTAGAATTGCAACGATTAGAACACCAATTAAAAGAAATTTGAACCAAGTCATCAAAAAGAAGCTCTCTACGCGGATTCGTAGCACCAAAAAGCAACTGATTCCTGAAGTGCCAAATTAACCATCACTTCACATAACAAACACCTTTCAAGATCTCTTTCAGCCGCTTAGAAAGCCGAGAGGAATTAAGCCATAGAAGCCAATCATCATAAGAGGCTAAATCAATGACCTCGAGCTCCCACCAACGCATAAGTTTTCTCCATAAATGAAGAGCCATTGGACAGAAAAAAAAAGATATGGGAACTGGATTCGATAGAGGCATAACAAAGAGGGCAAACAATAGTCGAAATATCAATACTTTTAAGGGAAAGATTCAACCAAGTAGGCAGCTTATCCAAACGAACTCTCCAAGCAAACACATTAATCTTAATTCCAGGTGGACCTACATGAATGCCAGGTGTGGCACGGACTACATCAGATTTTAGGTCACGAAGTGTAAAAAAAATTAAATTGTTATATGCAACCCTCAATAATTTTTTTTTCTACTTTGATTTCTTCGGGTGTAATTTTAGTTAGCCCAAAAATTCTTATGTGCACCACCCTCTTGATAATCTTGAGCCCGTCTCTTCATGCACGTATAATAGTATTTATAAGTAGATTATTTGTATTCTATGATTATGAAAATAACAAAAATAGTAACATGTGAAAGCTAACAAAATTTAAGCAATTTTTGAGTATTTAACATCTTGAGTTTATTGTACTTTTGTCGCCCAAAATAATCGTTTGACAATAAAAATACACAGTTTTTAAAAGGGTTAAGTCTATAGAATAGAAACAAACTTTCTAAAAATTTCTGAGTTAGTAAATGAACTTTTTAAATTACTAATTTAGGTATTGAAACTGATTGGGTTATATATATATCTACTAAACATTACTGGCTGAATATCCATGTGTGTCATTTTTTATTCTTTTTCCACTTGTTAAATCCAACTACATGATTTTTACCCATTTAGTCGGGTGTAGTCTTGTGAACACCCGCTCATTTCTAAAGATAAGTATTACCTTAATAACACTGATTTCACCCCAATTCAAAATCATTACCTATTTTCCCCTAAATCAAAACCCTAACCCCTTTTCACCTCAATTCAAGCATGTATTTTTCTTCTTCTTACTTTCTTTCTAATTGAACTTGCGATTGTGATCTCCCTTTAAAGGTTTTAACTTCATGGACCCCCACTAATCCGGCTAGGAGATTTCTTGTTTGCCCTAATAATTACAAACTAGTTAAGAAGAAATGTGATAAGCGATTGTGGTTTGATCCATAGATAGATACAGATTGGTACAGGGATCACTTGTATGAGATGTATATCCTTTTTAACCCTACTCAAAGACGTGAATTACATAGGAAAATCAGTCGTCAATAGAGGATAGAGGAGCTTGAAGTTGAACTGAATGAAAAGGGTAGTGAATTGCAGAAGTGTTTAGGTTCTTTGACTTTTTGGAAGTTAGCATTTTTTGTTTTTGCTATGTTTGTTTCTTTGGTCTTTGCAATGAAATAGAGTATCTTTAGGTGTTGTTGTACTAGTGTTGTTGTAGCTAATTTCTAATGAACAAGTTATATTTTGTACCTATTTTGTATCATTGGTATGAATGAATGAAATGGTTAATCAGTTTCTCTTCTTGTATTTGGTTTATCAATTTATTGTCTTTGCAGAGGCGGAGACAATGGGGTGACTAGCGGGTACTAGGCCTCCCCCAACTAGCCTAATAAGTGCAGATGTAAAACATAATATTTGTTTTAAGTGATTTCTAAAAATGTGTATAGACAATGTTATAAGGTACAAATTTGAATGTAGGTGAGGAAGAAGAAGCTTTTAGTTATTTTTATTTACACCCTGTAGTCAGAGGCGGACCTACCTGGAACTCCAGGTGTGCCCAGGAACCACCTTAGATGCCAGAAATCTTTAGAAATATATGTGACGAAAAAAAAATGACCTACCTTAGAAATTACCGGGAACCACCTTGGTACTTGAATGATTGTGGCTCATATAGTTTTCTTGTTGTTTTTAGATTTATTAAAGTGGTTTAACTTGAATTTTGCTTGCCGAAAAATTTAAAAGATGATCAGAAGAAAGAAAAGTACATTTTAATCTTCTTTCTTTTGCAGTGTTAAAAGTGTTGTATTTCTTATGTGTTAGACTTTTGATATCTTGAATTTACCTTCTTTTTTTTAATTAATGGATTTTCAACCTTTAAAAATCTATTTTAAGTAGTGTTGCAAAAACCAGTTTAGGCATTAATCGGCGTCTAGGCGGGGATTAACCACCTTGATTTTCACTAATCGGCCTTATTAATAGGTTTGGTCAAAAATCGGTCAACATACCGATTAATCGGATAAAAATCGGCCAAATCGGGCATAAATCGGCCAAATCGGACAAAAAAATACTAAAGCGGCCAACTCGATTACGGATAGAAATCGGCCAAATCGGGGATAAATAGGCCAAATCGGACATAAATCGGCTAAATCGGGCAAATCAGGCATATATTTTCAAATTTTTATAATTTTATATATAAAAAGTCCAATCCGATTAATCACCGCCTAACCGATTAATCGCTAGGCGGTACTGAACCGCCTAGCTAGCGCCTAGGAATTTTTGCAACCTTGATTTTAACTACTACCTTTTAATATACTTAAAACATTAACAAGATACAAACACGTAGAGTATCAGTTTACTACTTAAACCATGTAGAGTATTTATATATAGTGTGTGTTAGTTTTTTTTTCTAAAATAAATTAACACTTTAACTGTTTCATTTAGAGAAATCGTATACGTTTTGTTGTGTCATATTATTTTCTATTTCTCGTTTAAATTGGACTCGATCCGACCAAACTTATTGGTTGCAATTGCCGATTTTTTTTACTTAGTGAATGAACTACCTTAGATTTTGCACTGGCTCTGCCACTGCCTATAATATGAGTTATTTACATATTTGTCTTAACCTTATAGTTTTATGGCCAAATTAATACTTACAAGATCTGACAATTTCAACCCAAAACTAAAAAATTACTACAAATGGTCTAATATGCTTTCAAGTCATCAAATATTATCAAGTGTTTGTCTATAGTTTTCTAATGATTTTTGAAAACTTTGATCAAAACAATAATTTAGGTTGTAATACATATGCATAAAATTTACATGTTCATAAAGCGTATGTTGTAATTTTGGCACAAGGCATCACACGGGACGTATATGATATATGTACAAATCTAAAAACAAAATCACGAGACAACCCTGCTAATAAGCCAACTACAATATAGCCTTAAAGCTCAAATTTTTGAGAAATTGAATAGTCAGCATGTGTGAATACTACCAAAAGGAGGTAACGTGTAAATGCTAAAAAAACGATCAAAAATTTGCTTCTCATAAAATATTAAATGCTCTAAATTATCTATTTTTCTAATGATGATCACAATTTCTTCACTTCTTTGTGGTGTAATTGTTTGAATAACTCATGGACTCGATAACCATTAAATGCTTGTTTTCTTATTAGTTATTTATAAAACTGTTATATACTTATTAATTACTTCTTGATAACTATGGATTATCACATCTAGTTGTATGCTACCACATACATTTACACTTAAAAACAATATAGTAGCAAATTAGGAACAAACAAGATTTTGAGATGTCAAATTTTTTGTATTTAAAATAGTAAGACAAATTGTTTTATTAACTATGATCACCCAAAAGCTAAGGGTATTTTTAGTCACCAGATATTGTCTATGTCAAAATTTTAATATTGACTTATAGTTATATTTGTTCGACATATATTGTTATTATTTTAAATTTATATCGCCCCCTTAACTTGAAATCCTATATCTGCCTCTAGGACTTTGGTTTTTCAGTTTATGTTATGAAATAGCTTATCAGTGGTTGAATCCTATATCTGCCTCTAGGACTTTGGTTTTTCAGTTTATGTTATGAAATAGCTTATCAGTGGTTGAATGAATGAATGAAAGGAATTGAAGTAGTTTAGGACTAACAATCTTTTAAACTAGACACTTTTATACCACTAGAGGAGTACCCGTGCATAGCACGGAAATTCCTAGCGGCAGACACTTAACGATATGTGATACTGTGGTAGATATTTTGTGTAATGTTAAAAAATCAAAATGTAATTGCAAACGGTTATAATATGCGAAGACTCGTTACTTACTCAACAAACATCATATAACATACGAGCCTTTGTATTAGTTAGGTGTTTGGCATTGAGTTGTAAAAGTGATTATAAAACTACTATTAAATTTTCCCTCATTGTTACAAACTATTGAAAACCCACGCTTCGCTGCGGCGAGTTTTGTTAATTTTTTTTCGTTTAGAGAAGGTTTTTCTTTTAAAGTTGCTTATTGTTTAAAAATATCATAAGTTTTTAGTTAGTATAAGAAAAGAAAATAATAACTATAAAACAATGTGGCAAAATAATAATTTCGTAAATGTTAATTTGATCCACACATAATGAGATCAAAACACTCCTGCACATAGATATCTCACAATTGTAGCATAACAATACTAACTTGAATAACACAAACTTCACAATGATATAATTATGTTAACAAAGGTGGAAGGTGGAAGCTCTATATGCAAGTTAGGAATGGCATGAAAAAACAACGCATACTTGATCAATCTCACAATTGGATTCTAACATTGTATGGCTTGTTGCAGTTCACATCCGCCATCTAATTCATTTTGGGACACCATTGTTTAGTCCTTTCTATATGTGGTTCTTGTTTATTGTACTCAACACTGAACCTGAAATTACACCTTCTCCATCGGCAATCACACCTTGAATAGCAAAATGGATCATATCACATTGATGGCAACAAAACCATACATATTTGATTGCATGTTAAAGTTTTTTAAATACTCTGTATCGATTAACCTTTAGCTGCCTATAAATACACCAAGTATATGAAAAAAAACATTGTCTTACTTTTAACCTGTTTGAAAACTGGTCGCAGTCGGAGGATCAGAAGGTGTGTGCACCTGGACAACGGTAACTACATTAACAATCATCTTAAACATTTCTAGAGTAACCATATAACATCTTTTGAGAATTTTGAATGATGAGCACCGGTATAAAATGATCGATTTGGTGTACACTTATCTCAAATGGATCAAACCCAAAGTATTTTAACAGGAAAGCGGTCCAAAGTCGTCAAAACTGTTACTTTGATGAATAAATGTTGTACATCGTTTTATTTAAAAAAAATATTAGCTTCTAAAAGTTGTATACATTTGGGTAAACGGGGCACCAACCATGTCAACACTTACCAACCATGTCAACACTACAAATTTACCTATCAGTAGCACTTGTACTCTACTATTGATCCACTAATATGATCAAAAGACCGAGGTCCTATTTTTACTATCTACTTACCCATCAAACTGGATACCGACTTTTGCAACAGAAACATTGTTCTACCCATCTGCTTCGAACTAATGGCATCAACATTTTTTTTAAACAGAAGTCATTGTGAAATCAATCTTTTATCGCAACTAAATACTTGCAAGTTCGAATTTTTACCACAAAGCATTAAATTCTCAAAACAAAGAAAGTGTTTCTATAATCTCAGAAAGCACAATGGAAACAAATGAGTACTTGTTGTTTCATGGGAGGTTTTGATCCTCACGTATTTTATTTTTCGTCATATTAAGAGTTAGGGGTGTTTGGGATTGCTTATTAAAATTGTGTACATTCTTTTCTCACCACTTTTGTTTGATGAGTTTTATTGTAAACATTTTTAACAATGGTAAGAAATCCTAATGTGACAACAACCCTAACTCTTTTCTCACTACTTTTTTATTAACAGTAAACTCTTCTCATCCATATATGAATCAGCCTAAACACTTTTTTTTATATCTCGGGTCAATATGAAAATGAAATAACCATTTACTCACTTAGAGCAATGGTAAACAACCCCTAAATTTCTCACTCTGTAAATTTCCAGAAGCAATTTGGTTTCTATCCTTATATTTCCTAGCGCAACGGTTTGACTGCTAATGCCAAATGGGGTCATAGGGAGTGTTTGGGACTGCTAATTTAAAGTGCTTATTCCTTCTGATTATAAGCAGTTTTGAATACAAATATAGCCAATCCTTGTTTTCTTTTAAACTAATCAATAAGCAGATACGCAAAGAACTAAACAATCTTAAACACCACAATAAGCAAGCTGGCTATTATACTTGTTACAAATAAGAGTAAATACCTGTGATCGTATTAATGCTCTTTTCGAAATTTGGCGCACTTGTAATTGCCGATGCATTGTCATGCATGTGTGAAACCGAGAAACTTCCATGTGCTTTCCCACAAATTGCTGTGTTCCTGCACATTGAATCTGACAGCGCCTAGATAATTCTAGAAATGTAATGATCATATGATTAAAGCACAATTATTAAACAACATGAGAGTGTACCAAATGAAAACCTTCGGCCGGTAGAATGTCAATAATCTGGAGGTGGACATTGCTTCGAGTTTAACCAAAATACGGTTTTGTTGTTCAATAGAATTTTCCAAGGTTTTATTGTTATCAGCTTATGATTCCGATGGGGGTGCTGGCCTGCTGGGCATTGCGTTTTGAAACTGGCTTTGGTTATTGCTACTTTAAGTCACAATACAGTAAATAAATTATTATGTGCCTTATCTTGCCGATTTTTTGATTTGCTTTTATTGCAGGAACAACTCTACTCCTTTCACTCTGCAACTTTACGGTCGAAAATATCCTACGTTTTCAATTTAACATCAATATTCCACAACACAAAAACAAAGATTATATACCTGCAAATCGGATAGAACAAACGTACTACCCCTACCAGGAAAGATCTTTTGGATACTGAACTCCTGGAAAACAAAGAATATTGTTAAGAAGTTTAATTCCCTCTTTCCTTCGAGAACGGCTTAAAGCGCCTTCATCGCGTCAAGCTTAAGGCAAGCTAAGTTAGGATAGTATGCTTTCCTTCAAGAATCCAAAACTTACATTCAATCAACTTTTCTGGTCATGAAAGTTTATACATGAAAGTTTGCGTATAATCATCCGCTTCCTACTTATGTTACTCATGACGAATGCAAGGGTCATACCTGCGTTTACCTGCAATTACACAAACACATCACTAAAATCACATTTAAAAAAACTCATGATATACTATTATAATTTCTCAAATCACGATGTGTAGATTAACAATATAATAGATCTTTAGTATGTGAACCGGAAAAAGGTTTCAGAGCATTGAGTTATAATCTATAAATATAAAAGCAACTGAATTTACTGATTCAAAATATCATTTGCAGTTCTAAACGACGGAATACACGTTCCGTCCCACCTATTCTAAACATACTATACACCAACTTAAAAGCTTACTAACCTGTCTGGATCTAGGATCAGGAACACAAAAGCTTACTAATTAAAATTTTAACATCTGTAATATCTCTATAGGACAAAAGTAAGAGCAACAACACCCGCAAGGTTACCGATTCCATCTTGCTTAGCCGCTTTTGAGCTCTAGCCAAACAACATCTCTTTGGTCAATACTTGAAACTCCAAACCGCTATTTTGGTGGTTGTTCAATGTAACTAATGTTTGTTCTTCCTCTAATTTCATGATAACGGTGCCCGTAGATCGGTCATCTCTATTAAGTAGAAGCTTTCATCGAAAGCGCGTACTTTATTAGGACAACCGATCCCACGGAAACCGCGGTCAGGAAATTAGAGGAGGAAAGTGGTTCGAAACCTGCAGATCAAATAAGACAACTTAAAGTCAGCTATAAATGGTTTAGGAGAAAAAAACATTTCGCTAAGCTATATTTTAAACAACTATTCTACAGATTAAAACAACACAAAAAATAAAAATAATGCTTAAAACTAAATATCTCGACACATTATCGAATCAATTACTCCTTTATATTTGGATTCAACACGGGTACAATTGGGTTTCAAAGAATCCTACTACTTGGTTCTGGGCTATCTGTACTCACTGCTTAAAACTAACATCTTCTATTGCGAAAATAGTTACTTCATCTTGGTCTGTTGACGGCACTGAATTTGTGTTCCTTTTTATACACTTAATTTACGTGACTTATTTTTGGTCGATCACGACACTCGAAGTTTACACAGTTATCAACTAATAACAACATAATAACAATAATAAATCCATTCAGCAGTCTATCAATGTTGCAAGGTTTAAAGTTAACTTTAATGATCTTCCCATCATATAACATTCACATTTAATTGCAACTTCCTTCCAACTACTATAAAGAAACAAACATAATAACAGTTCCTATTAATCACATTCTCTAAATTCATTAAAAATCAAAAGCCACTATAGCTTACATAAAAATACCTACTTGAGTCACCCATGTTCTGAAAACACACACAATCCTAGCGTAAAACTCTATCAAACGGCCGACATACTAACGCAACTAACTTTTATCCAATCAAATTAGTCAAATACATAAATCATATCCTAGGAAAATTAAGTAAAGGTCCAAAACACAACATATGAACCACAAAAGTTAGGCTCTTCATAAACTCATAAACTACGGTGCAAACAACCAAAGAAGAATGAACAAAATTAAAGCCACAACAAACCTAAGCCACGCAACCTGCGAGAACCCGCAAGACCGCCACCGCGATGAATCCTTCTCGGGTCACACAACCATTGTGCAATCTGTCATGAGAACAATTTATCAAACACCTCATATGCAACATGAACAAATTAAAAGAAAAGTGTACCTTTTTATCATCAACAAACTCTTAAGCTTGAATTAAATTATACCAATAAAAAACCAACCTAAAAAACAAAATTAAACAATAATTAACACATTTATAATCAAAATATAAATAACCCTTTTCCAAAATCATAAAAGCTGAAACTATAAAAAAATTACCAACATCAATTCATGAAAGAAGCATAAGATGAATCAGAAACTGGATTTCAACCAAAAAATTAGCTAGCAAAATTGAAAAAAAAAATATGAAAACTCACACCTTCTTGATCAAAGAAACGCGTCACGCCTTTTGCACCACCGATCCGTGATTTTGTGACCTGATTTCGATATTTAGGGTAATTAATTTTGGTGTAAGATGTGAGAGAAAAAAGAGTGATGCGTTGTGTGTGTGGGTTTATGTGTGTGTTTTGGGAGAAGAACACGTCTATAGATACGTGTTAGCTTCTGAAACTATAAAACCTTGGAAGGATAAATCCACCTAAAACATTTCCCGCCTAGGTTGGATGTGTGAAGTGGTTAATATTTTAATGGTACTGTTCACTCGTTTTTTATATTATTAAATAGGTGTTACTGTTTAATTTGTGAGATGAAGTACTATACTAAACGTTAGTTAGTAAAATAAAATAAAATACAATATGGAACCTCAATTTTGAGCAACGGCTAAAATAACAATGCTAAAATTGCCTATTTACCCTCTTCGAAGAACAATGTATTTTAAGCGCAGATCGCGGCTCACAAATACACAGTAAAGTTCATATACATCTTCAGAAGATGCTGTTTTTACGCTACATTGATGTACAGATAGTGAATGCTCAAAAATCAATCTTTGCGATAGCCGACAATAAAAAAGAGTCACAATTTGTACCATAAATAAGCCTACATAATTATGAGCTCAACAACACAAACATGGAGATTAGCAACATATTCACAAGTCAAAACTATGAGGACTAACAAAAATAGTTATAAAACCCCCAAAAAATAACAAAGACGATTGTTCTTTATCTTCACTATTCCACTTATCATATAGTGAGGTAATAACCAAAAAGAAATAAAAAGAAAATTTTACTTATACTTCAGCTAAATCAAATTATATTATTTCAATAAAAAATGTTCAGTAGTAAATCAAATTAAGTATGCTTTGAAAAAAACACACTTTCGGCGAGTTTTGACCCATTTCACCGAACTTACAATTTCAATTTTAGTCATTTTATTTAATTAAGTATGCTCAACGTTTACTTCATAGGGGTATTACCACTGCCTGTGAAAGCTCTCACTCAAAGTTGTTAAGATCGGGATCCTACGCAGGATCGTTTTCGTCTTTGCAAGATCGAGATCGTAAGGTAAGATCGGGATCATAAGATCCTACTATAATGTTATTTTCTTAATAGTCTTTCTAATATTATATAAATCTACAAATGATTATATATCATAAACACAAAATTATATAAATGTTTCATAGGAATGTTGTCATAAATTATAATTATAAAATCTTTAAGAAGATTAACTTGTTTTTTTAATATCTAGGAAACACAACCCATAAATTCGTAAATTTTAGTTCGTGGTTCGAGAAAAGTAAGATCGGATCGTAGTAGATCTTAAGATCCTATGGTCAAGATCGGGATCCTATAAGATCCTAAGCAAGCAACGATCCTACGTAGGATCTGGATCGTTTTTGCTTTGCAGTATCGTAAAATCGTAAGATCCTAAGATCAGGATCGGGATCTTAACAACCATGATCTCACTTGCTTATTCAAGGTACGGAGAAGCATATCTTCAATAAAAACATGTTTATCCAAAAGATGCCAATCTGATTCCTCTGGTATGGAATCCAATAGAAGGTTATGAGTGTATGGATCTATGCCATAAACTTCTTGTTCTATCACTTCATCTCTAAGCTGTTTTCTAGGTTTATAATCCTTAACTTCAGGGAAATCCATGTCAGATTCCTTTGTTCTATTCTTTTGTGCAATTAGCTTCTCAGAATAATCTTCATGTAAAGTAACTTGCATTTTCCTCTACACGTTTTCATGATCAGTTACAATAACATATTGGTCTATTACTTCATATTTTTGGGTAACCGGTGGAATCGGACTTGGTTTTGAATAGGAGGAAGTACTATCTGAATCGGAGGCTAACGTAACCGTCCCCTCTCGACTCCCCTTGCCCACTTGCTGACCGTGTATCCAAGTCACTATTTGAATCAGAGGAAGTACTATCACTGTCGGTTTCTGTCTCCTCAGAGGATCTTGACTAAGTTTGGGTTGAAAAAATGATTTGGATTTCGAGCAATCTGTATATTACAAACACAACATTAGGACAAACTAAACACAACTAATGAGACGATTACACATAACAAAACAAACAAACGAACAAAACAAACGAACCTCCAAATTAGCAGTAATGTTTCTTTGATTTTTGAGTACCATTTCTTCTGCTTCATTTGCTGTAAGATATGGTTATGGTCATTGCTTCATGGGTTGTTTATATAGGACTCCAAATCAACATTAGGTTTATTTAAAATTTGAACAATTCCCGCCTTGAAAACTTAGACAACTATTTGAAGTTGCAACATTTGACATCAATATAGTTTCCAGAGATGAGAATTGTATAAAAAAAGTTTCAACATTCAAGGTTACCAAAGATAGATTCAACTTTCAATATTTCCTAAAATACTTTCAATTTTCAAGGAGCGGAATAAGCTGCTTACCGATGTCATATGACTACCTTAACTTATATCCACATCTCCCACAGCAGCCGGAACAGCTTTCTCCAACAATGCCCTCCGCCACTCTTCGCAAATTAAGTAGATACCGTACCCAAAACCCCAGCTGCAAAATACACAAACACATGAAATCCAGCATTCACAAATTAATACAAAAAATAAACGAAAGGAAGCGGAACACATTACTTACAAAAAGATCATTTATCTCACTAACATCCCCAGCGGGACACGTCCGACTTTCAGAAAACCGATTCACCTAACAAGGGACTCGCAAGTCAAACATATCTCATGAACGAACGAACTTCACACATCCATCCTTCAAAATTAATAAAACTCATAATAAAAATCACAAAACGTAATCACATAAGAAAATCTTTAAAAACATGCACAAGATGAGAAGACTTTTGTTGAATTATTGTTTATGCATGCTTGTTTAGTATGGTATGCATGAAATCAATACGTGAATTAATTGGTTAATTGCAAAAGATGAGAAGACGTTTGTTGAATTATTGTTTTAATTACGTAAATGATTTTATTTAGTGTGATTAATTTGGTAAATATGTATTGCATGTTTTATATATATTGTGGCGTTTTATTACATATATAATTATGCAAAAATGATTTTCAAAATTAATATGGACTAAAATTACATGATTAAAATGTTTATTGTGTGTATATTGATAGGTACACTTTGCTAAATCATGGACTATATATGTAAATTTTATAATTTTCTTGCAAACGTTCTATAACGCATGGGATTAGTGGTTTCTGCAAGGGAACCCACGACGGAACAATGCAAGAATAAACAAATTTTACATAAACGTTTTAACAATATTTAAAGTATGTCGTAATCGTTACTAGGGTTTGATTATTTCCCGTGGGGAATTAACCTTATCCGTAGTAAGATCACTTATACATGGAAATATTGTAAACATGGTAACCCTAATTTTATAAATGGCATGTGGTTTATAAAATTATGGGATTTCTATTTATAGAAAGTTTTTAAAACAAAATTGGAAATGTTTTAAAATAACTAGTGTTATAAGGTTGTATGCATGCTTCCTTATACACATTTTTGGTAACCTTGTTTTTATCAAAATATTTATACCCTTAAAATTAAGTCATTTGCCATCCAAGTATGAAATCACTTGAGTTTGTTTTTTACTCTAAGACAGTCTTAGGTGAATTGCAAAACAAGGTAATATAACAATCGTATGGTCAGACCTGAGACTGTAAAATTACTGATTTTGTATTGGACGACTTATATCGAGTATGGTTGGTCAGACCTTCGACCCGAGGCATACGATGGGGTTAAACATGCTACTTGACATTATAATTCTGGATTATATTGCCTTGTGCCCCATAATGGCTAAGAGTTGCACATGTTGGCAATTATCTCCCGCATATTACCTTTTGAGTTATACCGTTTCTAGTAGATCAACTGCATTAATGGTAGAACGTCAAGTTGGATCTTAGACCCTTGTAAAATTAATTGTTTATTTATATAAACATGGGTAGTTAATTTTTAAGGGATGTATTATCGAAAATACTGAAAATGAACTTTGCAAGTTCTTTTAACGTATTTATGCAACGTATACCGTAAACAAAGTCAGTTTCTTATTATGGAAGATCAAAAAATTGTCTATTTTCCTCTGTTTCCTATACTTTTTACTTTTGAAAAAGTTATAATAGGAATGAAAGAACTATCCTAAATTCTAATCAAACTCATACCAAACTTCATTTTAAGTTAATTGGACTTCTTATTCTTTCAAGATTGCTTAAATATCCTTTTTCTCGGGTTGAAATCTTTTGAATCAAAATAAGAAACTTAGGATAACTATAGAATTGGGTCTATACGCTATCGAAGGATTAAGTATAACATTTTTGTAAACAAGACATATTTATGAGTTTTTTATTGGAAGACGGAAATATCACCGCAATACTATAAAAGGCAATAACTAGAGAACTCGTGTCTATAGCTGTTTCCTTAAACCAGTAAGAGACGCTGCACACCCTTGAGGTAAAGTGAGAGAATAAAAGAGGAATTGCATGCCAATTTTTTAAGTTAATAAACAGCTAAGATGGCTAGAACTTGAACACACTTACTTGCATATCTAAGTACTTGCTTATTAGTCCATGTGACTCACATTAGCAATAATTTGTAGATAGTCAATAAATGGAAAGATATATTGCAAATACTTTCACTAGTGAAGGAACACTCATAATGTTGTCAGATCTAGTGGGAGTAATGCATTTTATAAATGAAAATGACAAACTTGCAATGTTTGGCATTATCCTTGGAGGTATGGCTTTTACCTCATAATACATCTTAGCTTTATTTTATAGCTTGGGCCTAAAATATAAATTACTTTCCAAATGTAAAAACATCTATTATTTAGTAAAGAATCACTGTGTATAATCTTGATAACTTGTTGCCTAATAGATGTCGCAACCATTTAATTTTATCATTGATAAGTTGATGCACTATTCCTTTATTAATAATTGGAGTTCTTATATGATATATACTAGCTATGAGCTTAACACTGCCATATTGTAAATACAAAGAAACTAACTAGTGTGGTATTGTTTTATGCAAAGAAGTTGTGACCAAACCAGTTGTTTTTGTGGTGAGTTGTTGTGGATTGATCCAGAGGTAGAAATCTTTATTATGTCAAGAGCAACTTAGAAACAATATGACTAATGGTTTTTTGACTGCAAATATAAGAAAAATATTACAACTCTACTAGGACTCGCTCCTACATTGTAAGTAAGTAGCCCTATTAAGAGAATGTCAAGACAAAAAAGATAAGCTACATGATTATGTTTTTCTTATAAATCATAAATATGGAGTTTGAAATTAACTTGAACTTACTATTAATTTACTTTAGTTCAATAATTGTTATGACTTCTAGTTAAAGACATGTACATTAAGTCCTTTACTTGTGAAAAGACTTACAACGTAATGTAAAAAAGTTATCTTGTTATGTCTTCTTGTTAAAGACACACATGAAGTCATTGACCTGGTCAAAGACTTATAACGAATAGTAATGTATTGGATGTTTATGTCTACGTGTTAGTACATACACATTAAGTCATTGACTTGATCAAGGACTTATAAAATGATTTAATTGGCTTAGTAATACTATTGATACTATTATATTTTAACTTAAGTTGGTATAATATGAAAAGCCATAAAGTATAAGATCAATCTTATTAGAATACCACATTTAATGGTATGTCCAACAAGGGTAATCAAACTCTATATCGATATTGTTTTGATTCATGATGACCTTAAACTTATTTAACTAATGTTAGATAATTGAGTATGTCGTGGAGATACCTAATTAGACTCTAACCTAGATGGTTAATTAAGATAAATGAGATGTATCTCATTATGTCGTGATTAAAGTTTTAAATTTTGGTAAAAATCTCTTGGAGATTATTATTGACAAATGCCTAGAACTGTTAGGTGTATCTTGTTGGATACCCAAAGAAAACGATGGGATACCATTTCTACAACCTATACGAGAACAAAGTTTCTGTTGCTCGTCATGCTGAGTTATTTGATAATAGTCTTAAATATACAAGAAGTGAGTGGGAGTCTCACTTTTCTAAAAGTGAGTAGGAGTATCTTAGGTCTTGAATTACTTCAAGAAGAAGATACACAAACCTTCTAAACGCACTAGCGAATATAATATTAAGGCAAAACATGAAAATGTTAAACTTTAGAATGATGATTACTCATATTCATAGATCCACAAAGATACCTCATGAAATGTTTTCTATATCAATTGTGAGGATTATGTAGAAGATGCATTATTAGATCTTGGATTTAATGAATGACTCAGAATAAACAGATGCTGTCTAAAAGGAGATAATCATATTCTTGGAATTTGTTTTATCTTTAACCTATCAGGTTTGAATGAGTTTCCTTTTAGAGAAGATTTATAAGGACAATATTTGTATACATATTTATTGCACGTCAAATGACATAAGTGTTTACTCATACTCAAGTAATTGATTATGGATAAAACTTCCTCATTTACAAACTTTAAATATATAAAGATGATAGAATTGTCATACTTATTTTCTTGGAAAGAAATATGACAAATTGAATTTCAAGAACTCTTTATTAATTGATTACTTAGCGAGGACGATATGCAATCAAAATAAGGTTTTATGAATCTAATATAATCTTTAGAAAGTATACAAAAATGCTAAAATCCAAGTATGGATTAAAAGCATGCATCTAAAAAGCATAATCTTAAGTTTAATTGTTAAATAAATCACCTGTTGGATTTGTTTTTAATTATACATAAGATATCTCATGAGTACATCTTGAAGCTAGTGGGAGTAAATTTATTTTTACTTTTCTAAAATAGATTACGGTATTGAACATAATTAGAAACAATTTATTTATCTAAGTAAGATTTTATCTCTTAGATTGAAATAAAGTTTCTTGTAAGTATTTTAGGATGTGGTAACATGTAACTATTCGCTCAATTGCTCGATGTGTCGGATTTCTATACCATAAAGCTTGGCAAGGATACACATCTCCACCACTAAAGCCAAGGAGTAACAAGTTTATAAAGGTAAATATAGGTTTTTGTATGGAAAGGCGTACGGTTTGATCATTCTACAATCTTTCACCAGAAGTACCACTCCAACAAGGCAGCTGAAGCACACATACACACCCGGAACGCCGGGATAGACATGAGTGTTCGATCACATCCCCATTCGAATTTAACCAACGGTTAGGATGAAGAATGATATAGGGTAGGAACCTTCTAACTTTCACCAAAAGTCGTAAACCAACAAGGTACAAGACATGCATACATGGCCGGAACGCCGGAATAGGCATGCATACATGGTCGGAACGCCGAAATAGACATGCATGTTCGTATGGCTCCTCATTCACGTAAAACCAGAGGTTAATCATTAGCTGAGAGGGAAGTAAGTTGTTAAATAAAAATCAAGAAACAAATAGATTAAGGCTTAAAGTACAAGTTGCTAGACACTTATTTCCCGACCGTTATTATGACAGAGACACAACTATTTACAATGTCTTGATCATAGATCAAAAACAACAACCTAAGTTGGCGTTCCCATAACGGTCAACTCCCCAATCATCCCAAAACTTTACATACTGTACAAGGTAAGTGGCGATATCTTTCACTTTATATAATACTCTACATCGTTGATTTTCTTTGACGTATCAACGAATAATCGATCATTCGTATAATTCCTTCGGTAATGCTCTTTTGCGAAATGATTATCTTTAAAAAAAAATTTGCTAACTAAACTTCAAATCTCGGTGTAGTTTAACCATCTTTACGATCATAATAATTTCAGATAATTCCTTTGGTAATTTCTTCGTTCTTCAGATTCACCATTAATTGTGAATGTAGTAAAATCACATGAGCTTTTACTACTAATATGCATTCCCATTTGCAATGTGCAAATTTCCAACCGCACCAACGATAGAAAATGACACAAGACTCGGGAAATACAGACTTTACACTTTAAGCAATTAGAAACTATAAATTAAACTTAATCTAACAAGGTAGGTTAAGGTGTAAGGGTGTAACGAAACAAATAATTGGTGTAAATTCCTAAAGGATTGGCTCTACGGGTTGTTCAAGTGGATCATCACTCTAAAGATGAGAGTAGAAGGGTTTAAACATGAGGTTAACTAACCGGTGTAGTTAGTTAATAAACAACATGTATAGGCGATTTGGTTGTAATCCTAAGATTTACCAATTTAAACAAGTTACTCCATCTAAATCCATAGTACTCATCACTATGGTCTCGAGTGATATACCAACACTAGTATAAAAAGTGGATTTGGTCACACATGGGCAAAATGGAACGGCTACACATTCACATATTTATGTGACCAAATGTACCAAAAAAGACACCATTTACTAATTAGTCACA
>BQNB010137996.1:0-17770 GCA_026074375.1 Tanacetum coccineum | reverse complement strand
ACATGATTAAATCTTTTGATCTTATCCTTCAAACAATAGGAGGATTTTTTTCCATTCTCAGTTATTTTTGCTGCATGCTTTAATTCGATCATAGTTAATTGAAAGGTCTGATAGAATAAACCGTTTTGTCGGATTTACTAGAGGTAGAACAAATAGGATCATTTGTGGATATAACTTAGGACAAGAGAACTATTCATTTTCTCTATCGACTTAATACCTTTCAGTCAAGAAAGTTTTAACATAACTGAGGGTTGGACTCGTTGTTGAAGCTTAAGGCTGAGATAGTTTCCATGAGAAGATAGTTCGACTTTCCTTGTTAAACAACGATGTACTCAAGATTCATGAAGAGCGACCTGAAGAAAAATTTAAACACCTTACGACTATGAATACGGACGAGACATAATGATGCGGGTGTTGTGGACTCACAAGAAATTTTACAACTCCCTAAGTAGAGCACCGAACCGTTGTAGTGTAGTAAGGTAAGACTCGAGGGTTGTTATAAAAGCAGGTAAATATCATTGGTTGAGAGGTTGGTTTTGGTTTTAATTAATTAATCTGATAATAAAAAAAAATCTAGACTACTTTGGTAATAACTTATATGGTAAACAAATGTATTTACTTAATCATGCATTACTCTTTAGTTTGTTTCTCCTAATTATGTTGCTTTGTCACTCTTGTGATGATCTTCGTAAGTATTTCCTAAGTCATGAACGAATTACACGAACCCGTTGTCTATGTAATATTCCGTTAAGGCAATGCACAAGTAAGATAGTATGAAGACTATTACAAGGCCCCTAAGAGTACATTACATGCAATTAAAACACTTAAGAGGGATCAACCATATTAGGGGTAAGGTAGTATGAAGACTGTTACCGATGGTATCCTTTCTACACACTCGCATTTCCCTAGACGTCTATGCCAATTTAATATCTATGGCTAGTTTTCTAAAGCCTAACGCGCACATCCATCACAAGAAGCAACACAATAAGGATCTACATACTAAGTTTCATGCAATCATAAATTGAATCTATCACGTAAACAACAAGATATAATCAACTAATAACAAGATTCATGCATTCCCAAATAAATACTAGATGAATTAGCCAAGCATACTTAAACAAGAGAAATCATAATCAACAAAAGGAATTGAAGACATGAATTAAGATATAAATGATAATCAAACCATTACAAGATGTTTATGGATTGAATTAGACCTTCTAAGTTGCTAGAAAAACACCTACCCAAACCCTAGAATCGGACTTAGGGTTGGGGGCTTACAAAAAACAACTTTATGAGGTTGTATATATTGGAAAACCTTAGGTCGGTATTCCTGACGCTGTCGCCAAAATTCCCGATGCCGCCGTGGTGTCATTTTTCACCAAATTATAGATTTTCTCGCTATGATCGCGTGGGCTATTGAATCGTCTGAATCCGAGTTCGTATGAAGGAGTTTTGATCAAAACAATATATGATACTTCGCGCGCAAGTGGAATAGTCTTCTTTATCTTGTGACACCAAATCTTTTATGGTTTTTTAGGTCGGCTACATTCTAATGCTGTCACAAGAGTTTTGACGCCATCGCTTTCAATTCTAGACGGCTTCGCAAGGAATCCTGACGCCATCTCCACCTTCGGTAAGCAATTCTTCAAGCCTTCGTTGTGTATAGTTGCAATCTTGTCCCGTTTCTTCCAAAATTAAGCCCAAGTCACGTGTATTCCCTCCAAATGCCTTCCAAGTGCTAAAAATGCAAAAAGAAACGATTAAGAGCATATTTAAAGCATATTTTCATGATTATAGGGGTACAATGACTCTAAAAAAATGTATAAAGTTACACCTCATCAAATATATCTTTTAACATTTGTTTAGAAGATTCTTTCAATGCATCTATCGAGGGAACTGCTAAATCGGATTGCACAACCAAGTTAATGATGTGTGTAACACATCGACTATGATAAAATATACCGTCAATATGTGGCCTGTATTTTAATTTTAGTCTACCAATTACTTTTGTATTATTGCTAGCATTATCCAACGTAATTGACAAAAATTTATCTTCCAAATGAAAATTGACACACTTTTTTCAACATTTTAAATAAAGCAGGTCCCGTGTGAGGAACCGAAAAGTCTTCGAATGCAATGACCCGCTTCATCATTTGCCAAGTTTCGGTGCTCCATCACCCCCCCCAAAAAAACTAGGGGGGTGGAGGTTGCGGTAACACCCAAAGTTTCGAACTAGCTAACCATGATGGGCGGACAAACATCCGTTGTTATGTTTTGACACTAAGCATTTAAATTAAAAAACTATATCTTTACATGTTTTAACCGTTTTCCATGAATTTCATTGCATCACGTTTAGAGTAGTTGGTGACTTATATGATAATACATTGCTGGATAAGGTATGGAACACCACATCTATCGAGAGTTGTCAAAGTGGTTTAATGGTAAGCCTTCTTGAATCACCAAACCCGCGAATTGTTCATGAACAACATCCGGATTGTATACAAAAAGACTCCCATCTCGAGCCATAGACGATTGGCCCGCTTTCGAAACCATCTTGAGTGCTTCACAATACGGAATCGTGAAATGATTCCTCAACGTCGAGTTGGATCCCGCCGCCAAAAAATGAAAGCAATGCTTACATTGAGCCTTGGTTGACCTATCCATCATCTTGCAAAGGTTGTAGTGTTTCCAAACTTTGGGGTTTCGGGTGGTTGGTATAATTTGAGCAATCGTCGGTGCACTGGAAGAACCAACACCTGTGTAGCCTGAACTGATTGGCCCTGCCATAGTGGAAAGAAATTCGGTTTTGCTTTACGAGTGTTAATTGCTTATAATATGAAGTGTGAAGTTATAAATTGAACCATACACAACCCTTGATGAGTTCGTTGTGTGGTTTATATTATTATGATTCAAGTTTAAATTTTATATTTTGCCGACTTAACTAAAAACCACGAACAACACTTAACCGGGCATGTACCCGCGTAGTAGTATCATGGTAAGTAGGGGGTCGAACACTTGACTCGATTTTAAATCTCTCAATTATTTCTATCTGTGGTTATCTAATCTAAGTTTAATTCTAATATTTAAGTCAAACATATGTTAACCTATGTTAGTTATAATCTAATTTTCTACAGTAAAAAAAGGGTGTTTTTCAGCCTAAGAGACCCTGGCACGGTTTGGTTTGTGTACTACATCAATTCAGACGCATTAAACCCACGTGAGCATAATTAACAAAAGATTAAAGAGCGGTCAAGCCTTAATGATAGAAAACAGTATTAGCGATCATTAATCCGATAGAAGTTTGGTTTGTTTATTTCAAGCAATGAATTACTTATCTCAATAGCAATATCAACTTAGAACTATAGGCCAGACTTCCACCAAGACCTAGACACGCTAATTCTGCCATAATTAGATGCATCCGCATAAAGCATCCTTATATATTGATTATAATTCATCTAGAGGACGACATCGTGTATGTCGTACGAACCCTAGCTCATAGAGACTTTACCCACTTACTGCTTAACGGTAATTTGTGTTAGGTGGTAGTCCACAATCCAAACTATACCAATGATCAGAACTTATTAGTTAGTACTAAGCCACTACCTTCTACGGTACAACCAGTTCAATCAGGCAAGCATGACGTTATTAGTGATCCTATTTGTTCCACCTATACGCATTACTATATGGAGAGCTATCCTGGACTCTTAGCCTACGCCCAAACAACACCGAAGTTACAGCGCATTAAATATGTAGAACTAGACCCAGTTGAATGATAGGTCGCATACTTAAGCACGTAAACAAGTATCATGAGATAAACATAAACAAGCATTCAACGATAAATCAAGAAATCAAGATAAACAATACCAAACATTCAGATCTTCATAATAATGGCTAATACTCGAAGGTATTAGCCTTCAAACATCATAATAAATACAAAAGTAATTATTTAGCCAAGGTAAACTAACCGAGTTAACGAATGATACCAAAAACTGAACGATTACTAAAGTATATGGAATTACACGTTGTCTCCTATGGAATTGATAGCGTTGCTCGACCTCTTCTGCTCTTTTTCTCCTCTAAAAATCGACTTTTATGGTTTAGGTATCGAGAATATGATTTAGCACACTTAAAACTCGTTTTTGAGTTTTCTATTTATACTGTCTAGAAGTCAGTTCGATACGGCGTATCCAATGGGTTGGATAAGGCATATTGGGGGTTTCTTGGAGTAGGGACCACGCTTGATATCTTCCATAATCTCACAACATATTAATTAATACGCGCTTATTGTTTTCTCTGATACGATATTGAGCTTGTATCCTTCGTGGTCTTTGGTGAGTGCAGGCACGGATACGCCGTATCTTCCTTGATGATACGACAATATTATGGTAAGTCCAAATCAATTAATCTTCAAATCTTCGTTAAGCTCCAGACATGCGTCGCCTTAGCCTAATATTCACCAAATACTCCATAATTACGCAATTCTCAAATATAAACGATTAATAACAAATATTTTGCAATAACTATACAAAATGGTTAATAACATGGATAAATGATGCTATAAAATAGAACGTTATTTGATGTCATCAAATATCCCCCCACTTGAATACTACTTGTCCTCAAGTAGACCTTTAGAAGTTTAATAAAAATGAATCCTAAGATAACTTTCCGTTAAAGCCTTTATTTGAATATTACAAGTACACAACCAAACACCCACAGATAAGAATTAATAAACACTCAAATCACTCAAAAAATCTAAGTGGTAACATGTAATAATTCGCTCAAATGCTCGGTCGTAACGAGTATTCATCATAAGCTTGGCAAGGATACACATCTTCCACCACTAAACCAAGGAGTAACAAGTTTTATATAGGAAATATGGTTTTTTAGATAAGTTAATGGTTGATCATTCTACTATATCTTCACGCAGAAGTACCACTCCAACAAGGTAGTCTGAAGCCTACAAACATGGTCCGTAACCGACGGAATAGACATGTGTGTTCGATCACATCTCATTCAAAATTTAACCAACGGTTAGATAAGAAAGAATATAGGGTAGGGAAGAGAGGTAACTGTTGTTTTAATAAAAATATGACACAAATAATTAAATACTAAATACAAAGTTGCTAGACCTTTATTCCCGACCTGTAACCAAGAGAAAGACCCAACTATTTTTAACGTCTTGATCAAAGATCATAAAACAACAACCTAAGTGTGCATTCCCAGTCATGTCACATCTAATCAACCCGAAACAATACCAACTAACACACGTAAGGTGACGATATCAACCACTTGAACAAAACTCAACATTAGTCGATAGTAAGACGTATCAACGAATAATCGATCCTTTGTGTAATTCCTTCGGTTCTTGCTTTGCGAAACGATTATCTTCAAACTTTCTTTCTCTCTCTTTTTTGTTGCAATTTTCTCATTTTTTTGATTTTTTTTTCATACTAACTATATACGAAACTCAGAGTAGTTTCACCATCTTTACAATCATAATAATTTCGGATAATTCCTTCGATAAAATCTTCATTCTTCGGACGTACCATTAATTATGACGGTAGTAAAAATACATGAGTTTTGACTATAATATACATTCCCATTGGCGATGTGCAAATTTCTAACCGCACCAAAGATAGAAAATGACACAAGACTCGGGAAATACAAACTTTACACTTTAAGCAACTAGCAACTGTAAATTGAATTTTATCTAACAGGGTAGGTTAAGGTGTAAGGGTGTAACGAAACAAATAATTGGTGAAATTCCAAAAGGATTGGCTTTACGGGTTGTTCTAAGTGGATCTTCACTCTAAAGGAGAGAATGGAAAAGGGTTTATACGGGAGGTTAACTAACAGGTGTAGTTAGTTAATAAACAACATGGATAGGCTTTTTGGGTGTAATCCTAAAAATTTACCAATTTAAACAAGTTACTCCAATTAAATCCATAATACTCATTATTTTGGTCTCGAGTGATATACCACGCCATGTTCTAAAGTCTACTACATCACTAGCCCACTCATTTTTTTTATAGAATTTGGGTAAACATTTGAAAACGGATAAGGTTAAATTCTCACAATATCTAACAAGGGTTATTGTGTGCGGGTTATGTAACATGTAATTTCACAAAAGCATGCTTGAATTTTTTTTAAATTTGAGCATAATTTAAGCATTTTAATATAAAAAAGAACAAGTAAACATTCTAATTCCATCCCCCCCCCCACTTGAATTATACAACAACCTCGTTGTATAGTTAAAACATTAAAAATACGGGAATTAAAAAGAATTAAAATGAGAAACTCCCCTGATATTTGCTCGGTAGATTCTCCATGTAGGTTTGTTGAGCAAGATTGTGTGTTGAACAGCCGTCTTGAAGTTTCAAGACTCCAACACTTTAAGATCTCCAGATTTGTAAATTCTCCACCAATATTCGTCGATATTTCTTTTACGAGGTCCTGTGTAAAATAGGAAAAACATGCATTCCTATCTTGGTATCTACGGTTAATTTAAACTAAACTAAACAAACTAAATACGGGTCAGTCTGGTGAATACGCCGTATCATGTGAATGAATACGCCGTATTGCCAGAACTGACAATAATGTTTTTAAAGTGCATAAAAAAGTAAAGACTGATAACGTCCAGACAATCAATACGCCGTATGGTATGGAGCGGATACGCCGTATTGATGTCTGGGAAGACAGACTCGATAAATTAAATAACAATCCGGGTTGTCTCCTGGGAAGCACTTTTGTTTACAGCAAAGTCTTTAAGTTAGACTTGTCTTCTAGCTTCTTTTCATTCGGTGCGCGTAACCTTCCATCCGTTGTCCTTTTTCTAAAAAATTTCTTGGTAGATCTGGGATACACTATCATCGTTTCTTTCCCAAGTATTATATTCACATCTTCTTACAGCAATATATTCTTTGTTTAGTCCAAGCGAATATTTCATAGCTTCAAACATTTCGGTTTTGCAAACCTTTTTGTTAGGCTGCTTGTTATTCCAATTGTCGTCTTTACACTTCAATTGCCCCTGTCCATTATTTTCTTCAATATCGCGTATGTCATAGGATTTGAAGAATGAATCAGTAGCAGTGTCAGGCTGGGTTTTCATATTTAGATTCCTTCCTTTCATTACTGCTAAAAATATTGTTATCTATGTATCTATTATTCCAATTTCCATTCATCCATGAGTGAAATAGCACCTTTTTAGTTCTTCCATCCAATTTCTTATGGTTTTTGAATAACGTGTTTACGTTTGGATCAATCCTACAGTTATCTCCTTTGTCCAACATTTCATCTTCTCCATCGTATGATTCGGTATAGAATCTACAGAAGAACTTCTCAACAAGTTCCTCCCAAGTGGTGATTTTTCCATCTCCCTCACTAATTCACCATTCTTTAGCATCATCAGCCAACGAGAGAGGAAAGACTTTCATTCGTAGTTGATGGGAATCCATGCCAGGAATGTAGATCAAATCAACCATTTCAAGTACCTTAGCAATGTGATCCACCACATCTTCATTATACGTTCCGTGATATATGTTCTTTCGTAATTCCACCAAAAATTCCTTGTTGAGTTCAATGTTTATGTCGTTACTGGTGATAGAAAGATTTGATTCAGTTAGAGCTTTTTCCATGTTATCAAAAATCAGTTCAGTCATGACTTCTTGCACTTCCTTCTTTAATCAACTAGCTCTGACAATTATGACCCGTTCACAAAGGTAAAAATATCAGCAGGATTTGTTCTGAAGAAGGATTAAAAATTAAGCACGGAAATCAAATACGAAACTTAGATTCTGATTCTGTTTTAGATGATCGATACGCCTTATTCAATAAAAGTGAATACGCCGTATTAATTTTTCGAAAGAATACGCTGTATTGGACAGAAAGTTGGATATGCCATATTTGATGGAAGTCGATACGACATTATCAGGGTTAACTGGAGCCAGAAACAGTGTATTGAGAAAAAAATAATTAAATATCGCAAACAAGTAAAACACACATATATACAAGCAAACGAACGAATAAAGACAGAAATATATACAAATTTCATATTAATACGAAGAATAGTACACTAATTCTAAACTACACTACGTCCTAAGGGGAAGCTAGAGCTAATCTAAGGTTAAAAACCAAAATAACAAATAGAATAGTCAAGTGTATAACTAATCACGTCGCCCTAGCAGCGTGTCGGCCAAAACTTGAAGTTGTCGTTAGTGTGGAGGTGTATAATTCTAGTATTAATAGGTGATTTGACACACTTGTAAAAGTGTTTGCGCGAGAGAGCTTTATACCCGAACGATAAGAGCGAAATCTCACACACTTCTAGCCGCCCCCGCCGCGATTTGAGTAGTCTTGTGATCTTGAAAGCGGGTAATCTAGGGATATCTGCACCGCGTCGGTAGTAGCTTCGAGTGTACGAGTATGGGTTGATGGTGTCGAACGCCGATGTGAAGCGATGTTATATCTCTTATAATTTACATGTTCTCGTGCGGGATAGTGGATAACTTAAACACAGTTACAACTCTATATATAGCAAAATGCCTACTGTAAGAGTCTACTGGAACATCACGCGAAGCTTCTAGCACGATTGAAGGTGGTGAGAACCAAAGGAAAGGGGACTAGATTTGGCATGGCAATCTAGAGACACGGTGAACTTTGGAGATCACGCGATCTCTCGCGACTGAGCAAGAACTTAGAAAATGCAAGAGTACAATTACGCTTTAACCCTACGCGAGCAAATAAAAATAAACGAGTGGTACCCAGAGCCATGTAAGAAATAGAGACCGACGTCTTCGATAAAGCAGCGCAACACGCATACCCAGCCAAACACTTAATAAGCCATCATTAATCCGATTAGAGAGTTGGTTTGTTTATTCAGTGCAATGATTACTTATCTCGAAGAGGCATATCATTCTTAGACTTAGGCGGGACTTCATCCTAAGACCTAGACACATTAATTCTGTCACAATTAAAGCATCCGCATAAAGCATCCTTATATATTGATTATAATTCAATCTAGAGACGACACTAGAGTATGTCGTACGAACTCCTAGCTTCTAGAAAAGGAAAACCCCTTTTTATATTATTGTTTTATTTTTAAAAAAAAAAAACCCTTTAAACCCCCCCCCCCCTTCTTACTGCTTAACGGTAATTTATGTTAGGTGGTAGTTCAACAAAATCGAACTATACCAATTGATCCATGAACTTTTAGTTATTACTAATCAACTACCTTCTAAGGTACAACCATTCAATCAGGCATAGCAAGGCAATTATTAGTATCCTATTGTTCCACCTATACACATTACTAGGATATTTTCCCCTACATTTATTTGATGCAAAACACCTTTGATTGCAATTAAGAAGAAGTTAAAAACAAAGCAAAGCATGATTACAAATTATTCAAACATATAAGAATAAACAATAAAGAGTTAAAACACAAGACACTCCTAAATGCGAGAAATTAAATATTGGGTTACCTCCCAAAAAAACGCTTTTTCTTTACTTAACAAGTCTTGTAGCTAGACTCGGAGTCACACGTCCTTACGTGACTTCGTGCAGGCTCACATGTCCAGGGATGAGCCATTCCTTCATGCTCTCATCGACTTGGTATTCAGGATCTAGGTTCAAACAATTTTTGTACATGAACTTATTTTTCTCATGGGCATGCTTAAGTCTGCTCATTAAATCCCGTTGGCTGAGCACCATTATGGGTGGGACTTTACTCCAATCAAAGTTCTTAAGCCTAGGTATTGTGTGGGGCATCCTATAAATGTATGTGTCGAAGATACTGGTGAATGAAATCAAGTCCTTAACGCAGTCGTATTCTAACTGAGTGACAACTCTAAAGGGTTTTCCCATCACAACATCAGTTATATCGCTTACTATAAATTCTCTAATGTCCTTTAACGCCACAAAATCTGTAATGTAAGTGAAACTTCCGACAAACACATAGACATCCTTAACGATGGCAACTAAGTTTCTCACTGTACTTTCTAATCCGTCTACCATTATAGTATTATAGGCCTTATGTGTAATAATGTTCATTGGTAAAAAAGGGTCAAAGTAGGCGACAAACTTTCTAAAGCCAATCATACACTGGAATGCCAAGTCATGCCCATCAAAACTATTAATCACCTTTTTTCGGCATAACTTTCCTACATTACCATATTCTTCTAACTCATTAAGAACTTCTCCATCACCAGAATCATCATCCGAATCTAGAAAAGGAGAAACAAGTGGTGTATCTACCAATTCATCATCGGGCTCAAGGTCATCCATATCAATTTCATTAGGTGGTTGTGTGAAACCATTAAGAAATTGGTCAATGTTCTCTAGGCGAGAATCGATATAGGCCGAGATTGCCTGTAGCTCGTTGAGCTCTTAGACAAACTTTGCGCGTAGCGCAGTTAGCAGGACATGTAGGTTATTGGTCGGTGGTGGATTCACGTTCTCCATAATGAAGAATGAAATAGTCAATGAAAATTAAAAAATAAACAAACAAGAAGAGATAGACTACAAGAAAGCTAACTAAAAATAAAATTTGCACTTAATAGGAATCAAGCAAGTAGACCTATGTTAAATAATGATCGAAACCTAACTATTCCCCATGCAGTTGCGCTAAAAACTTGATGCGGGTGTTGTGGACTCACAAGAAGTTTACAACTCCCTAGGCAGAGCACCTAACCGTTGTAGTGTAGTAAGGTAAGACTCGAGGGTTGTTATCGTTCTCTAGGAGAATAGGTTGGGAAGACTCGAACATAATCTAACAGAAGTCTAAGGGATTGACAAAAGATTCTTTTTTCATTTTTATATTTTTATAAAAGTAGGAAAATATCATTGGTTGAGAGGTTGGTTTTGGTTTTAATTAATTAATCTGATAATAATAAAATAAATCTAGACTACTTTGGTGATAACTTATACGGTAAATGAATGTATTTACAAAATCATGCATTACTCTTTAATTTGTTTCTCCTAATTATGTTGCTTTGTCACTCTTGTGATGATCTGTGTAAGTATTTCCTAATTCATGAACGAATTACACGAACCCGCCGTCTATATAATATTACGTTAAGGCAACGCATAAGTAAGGTAATATGAACACTATTACAAGGCCCCTAAGAGTACATTACATGCATATAAAACACTTAAGAGGGATCAACCATATTAGGGGTAAGGTAGTATGAACACTGTTACCGATGATATCCTTTCTACACACTCTGAAGACCTAACAGGATTACCCCATTTCCCAATACACACATGTAAGAATTCTTCATTCCAACACTTCAACAACTTCTGTTTTCTCTCTACACTTCTCTCTAAATCTCACCATCCGACCCACACCTTTTCATCCCTTTTTATTACGAATGTACCTTGACTTTTGGGAATTTAAAAAGTTGAATGACCAATGAATCGATACCCACTTCCCCGAGTTGATGACCTAGTCGACAAATTTAGTGGTTCTGAACATCTCTTTCCTTTTCAAAACAATCGACCTTTGATCTCGTAATTGACAGCTCAGAGTTCACCATGAGAAAATCTTTAAGACAACGTTTAGGACTGAATACACCGCCTTGACTCTTAGGGTGTGTTTGTTTCATTAAGATGTTTTATGTCTGATTCTGACTACCACATCTTACTAGTAAGATGTGGCTATAAAGTCTGAATCTGAATGAAATAATGTTGTTTGTTTTTGCCAAAAAAGTCTGAATGACTTTAATTATTATTATTATTATTTATTTAAAACCATAGCAATAGGATAAATAATTATCTTATGTAAAAATGAAACAAAACATTTTTAACATAAATTTAACACAACAATAAACCATTAGATAAATTATCGAATAAAAAATTACGTTTAATAAAAACTATGACGTTTACAAAATTATCTTAATATTTAACATATTTTTTAATTAAATTATATTTATAACTAGGCAAATTCAAGTTATTTAAGTAACACAAATAAAACAAAGTTTCAATACTATTTTAGTGTGTAATATTACATTTATTATTATAAATAATTTATGCTATAAATTAAATGTCTTTAAATACCAAGTATTTATGCTAGCCACCCAATTCATAAATAGTACAAATTTTATCTTTACTGAAACTTTCTCACTCCCCAACCCCTTTATCCCTTTCATATAAGTACTTTCTTCTCTATTTTTTTCTGACGAGAAAAGCCACCGGAAAAGCATGTTCTAAAAAACCCTCATAAACAATCGAGTGTTTTGAGTGTCGAGGGTTTTGAGAATTTAAATGGGTTGAAAGTTTTTTATAGGGTTAAGAGGCATTAAGACATGATCACCACCTCTAACTTGGGTAAGAGTTTTTGGATCTTTTCGTGTCTGACTCGCCAAGAAAAAAAACAACGTTTTAGTCTGACCGCGTCTGACTAGTCAGACATCAGACGTGGTTCAGACTTTTTTGCGAAAAACAAACACCGCCTTAGTTTCACCATTCTTACTAATAGACGCGTTGAGTGTCTACTTGAGTTTAAGGAACAGAGTATAGAGACCGTATCTGGTTAATTTCGCCACTTTACATATCGACGATATACCTATTTATTTGTGAAACAATGAAGATGATGAACAAGTCTCGAGCCTACCTTTTACCGTACCCGTTTCGGTTAAGACTCCCCACACTTGAGGATCTTAAGCCATAAATACCTCTACAAAAACCCGTTGATTTCCAAGTTATCCGGTTGTAATCAGCAAGCTATTTAAACTTCTCAAAATCTCTCAGCCACTAACGATACTGAGTAACTATGTTAAGAACCTTTTCGGGTAAAAATCATAAGAAGCCCCTCAAACGTTGAACGATAGGCTATCCAACGCGTCGACCTTAGCATTTCCTGAGGAAACAAAAAATTTCGTGGTATACTACGATAGATCAAACGAAGGAATGGATTGTGTACCAATGAAGAGGAACAAGGTTATCACCTACGCGTCAAGATAACCCATGAATCATGGGAAGAATTTTTTAAATCTTAATATTTTTTTAAAAGCTCAAAAAAGCCTTTGATTTCTCCGGACACCACAGCAGTGTTACAATATTTGGTTTTCGAGCAACCCCAGAATTGAGAAAATTCATCAAAAATAATGAGCTCTTTAACAATTCATAACTTAATCTCAAGATAGTTCTTGTTTGATGTGTTGCGAGATTAAGTTAGACTTAAGGTCTTACTCAGCTTAAGGTTTTCAATGAATTCGCTCGAGGAAAGGCAAGGCTCAAATGATGTGATTCAGAATTTGACTTGATGGAGATCGACACTTTGACGAAAGAGCTTAAACCTCAAGAACTAGCAATCTAAGTTAAGTTATTATGGAGGCAGTTCATAGATCTAGATTTCGATCCTCTCAGGCTGATAAGATTTACAAGGATAAAAAGGAATACTATCAGTGGTCAAGAATGTAGAAGGATATCGCTATGTGTGATGGATCATGCTTGACTTGCTCGAGAGTCAAGGCCAAATATCTTGAGCCATCCATATCGTTACAACCACCCAAGATTTCCTGTAGGAATTCATAACAAATGACCGAGGATTTGTTAACCAAATAGCCTTGAACGACATCAAGAATATTAATCGATTGAAGCAGTTATGGACTAATTAATAATATATGTGCATTTGAATCTTATTCATGAAATTCAGGAGACAGAAAGACTTGCCCTAACCTACATCTATGAATAAAAATTATGTCATGGAGTGCTCGCACACATCATTTAAGATAGGAGTAGTCACCTCATGTCGCGATGTTAGTAACCACTCTAGAAATATTTAGGGAAGTAGCGCCCTGCCCTTGGATCTTATTGGTTGCATTTGGATCATGGGTGAATAGTAAAATTTAGGAAGTAGTGCCTAGTACTATTTATGGAAGTAGCGACCTGCCCTTGGATCTTATTGGTTGCATTTGGATCATGGGTAAATAGTATAATTTAGGAAGTAGCGGCCAGTACTATTTGGTTTTGTTGATGTTGATTTATGAGTAATCCCCAAAGTCAAGCCGATTCTTCAAAAACGTTAAGATGTGTAACCATTCATAACTTAATTTCAAGACAGTTCTTGTTTGATGAGTTACAAGATTAAGTTAGGTTCCAGTTGTTACAAAGCTCAAGGTTTTTGATGAGTTTCCTCGATGATGGGTAAGGCTCAGGTGATTGAGATACTTCTATACACTTATTGCTATTAGGCTATTAGTTATGCACATCCTAGCAATAGGACCGACTGAATTTTGGGGCGAAATTCCCTTAACGGGGGAAGACTATAACATTCGTATTTTTCAAGTCATTTTTTTAACCTCGTACTTTTATTATTTATTTTAATTTTTCATAAAATTTACTTTTACGGGTAACCAGATAGGTTATCTTGCGTACGTAGTAAAACGTACCTTAAATGTGAACCCGACTCTAGACTAAATATTGGTCTACACGCTCTATGCATTTTTATCATTTTACACATATATTTTATATGTTGTATTTTCATTTTTCACTTTTTCGTTTACCCTTCGCGTTTGCATCTTAACTCTTGCAATACTCTACCCTTTTGTACATTAGCCTTAACACTACCTACCTATTTAAAAATTTAACAAAAACTAAACCATCGCGTCCCCTCCTAATAATCGGTTAAACCACATGGACACTTGTCAATGTGGTGCATCTACAATAAGACTTATGTGTCTTGTTTAGACACATACATGGGATAAGTGTCCCATGTGTTATGCATGTTTGACACAATACACCTCTCACGTCTATATAAACAACACACTCATCTCACCCCTTTTCCTCTCTTTGTTTAGCTGAGCCATACACCACCCAAAACACCACCATCAATGAATTTTGTATGAGTTCTTGATCACCTAGTGTTAGAGGTTTATTGTTCAAGCTTGTTCCTTAGGTTTAGGTCACCATAAAACAACATCAAATCTCACCATTTCTTAGGTTTAAGCTAATTTCTTTAAAGTGTTACAAGAGTTTTGGAGTTTGGGTTATTATTGTTGTTTGGGTTGTAGATCTAGGGATCTTGGTGATTGTTCTTGTTGATTCCATCATTTCCTTTGTAAGGATCTTTATAATCTTTTTTCCAATCCATATATCTCATATTTTATATGATCATACACTTTATTTTTATAGATCTACATATATTTCATGTTTCATACATATATTTTGTAAATTATGACATTGTACTTGGTAAACATAGCAAGAAATCACTTAAAATCATGTTTTTATCAAGACTTTCTCTGGACTGTTTTAATCAGTAGCAAAAACGTATTATCCTGTGCAAATCAGTGAACCAAGAGACTTAGGTAAAAATATAGGGTTATAGATCTATGTTTTAGCTTCGATTCCCTGGGTGGCACACACGTCGTGATTTTACCCGATGATTTAATTAGAAAATAAACGGTAGCGGTGTGTCAGATTTACACACAAGATTTCAATGGCTAAAAACTATTAAATTTTTTATAGAACCCACTATTGGTATAAAAAGAGACATCGTAAAGGACCCTTTAACTTAAACATGGCCATTTGAAACAGCTGAACGAACTTGTAGTTTAGGAGTTACGGCCTTTTTCGCGGGACTGATGTAAACTGTAAATTAATAGCTTTGACAATTGAAAGTGTTTTAGCAATTCGACACCATTTATATAAAAACCAAAGTGGTCGGACCCGCATATTGGATTAATAAAATCAATTATCTTTACGAGGACATAAAAACCGAATCAAAACTATTTACGGTTTAGAAGAAACAATCATCTAAAGTCATATAAAAATATGAAAACTAATCAACTTGTAATTAGGGCTTATAAAAGTTTGTAAAGGGGTCAAAAATAGTCCATATTCTTTTAAAAACTTTATAAAACACCAAGTACAATGTTTAAGCAATAACTTTATCTTTACGTATGTTGTTCATAAAACCAAAGATGGGACGTCATTTATAGGTTGCTTTTAGAAGTTTGTGGCTTGCCGATTTTCTATATTTCATCATTTGATTATTGCTTTGATAAGGTGAGTTTTCGTAGTCCCTTTTTATTTATGTTTTTCCTTGGGGGAAAATGATACTCAAATGATATTTTCAAATGTTTTATGCTGTGATTTAATGTTTTCATGTTTTTGGACAAATGTGTGTTATGATTGCAATATGTGTCTTACTATGTGAATGCAATATGTGGATACAATCACGTACAACTGTTAACTTTGGGTTAGAGCCACTGGATATTTATCGATGGTACTAATGGGCTGACACCCTCACCCTTGGTAATTCTGTATGTACTTTGTCCAAGGGTGAATACTATTCGATCAAAATATATGTGTTTACAGTCACGAGGTTTAGTTGTTGCGCGCATGTGATTCCAATTAAGTGCTCATATGTGTTTATCTTACTCACTATTGTCCTTCAAACTTTATTATGCACATCAATTGGGTTTACTGCTTAAACCTACAAGCTCACCAACATTATGTTGACGTTTTCGCGTATTCATTTTCAGGTGATAAGATTTATGAAGCCTAAGGAATTAGTGCTTGTGACTTGGCTTAGTGAGTCCTAAGAAGAGACCTTTTTAGGGACAATCATCATTATGTTGTCCTGGCATTTGGGATTTTGATACATTATGACTACGTTGTTGTGACATTTACATCATAATGCAAGTCCCAACTTGTATTCGTTGTCGTAGTGACGCTTTATGTTGAATGTTCATTTAGCAAATTCTTTATTATGTTGTACCAATGATTTATAACGGTTCCTCTCCATCACGCCTCACGTTTCCGCCTTGGGCGGGGTGTGACACTTTGTTTCAAACTACAATTTTTTTAACAATAGTTTCATTAATGAGCTAGCAAAGAGCTAGCAAAACAAAGTACATAATAATTGATAGAGAATTACATGGGTGACAAAACCAATCTATCAAACTCGGTGAGTTCTCCTTTTTCCAACTCGTGATCCAAGTGTAAGACGAAAGTTTGATATCATTAAAAAGCAAAGACTTTTGAGGTCGTGATGTGTTAATAAAGCTTTAAATTTATAATACTAGTTTTAACCTATTTCCAACTAACAAACGGGTAAAGTGAAACCCCCGTTTATAGCATAGATTTACGATAAGACCAGGTCGTTCCACGGGATTGGTGTTTATGAAAAATTTATTAGTTTTGCAATGGATATCTTTAAAATTTGTCATGAATCTAAAGATAAAAGTAAGATATATTTCAAGATGAAAAACAATGTTTATTTAGGAGACAAGAATGATAAAGGATAAACTTGGAGAGATAACGAGTTCATGAATTTAAGTATAATCTGAAAAATGAACGGGTAGTTTATTCAAAAGATTATCTATTTAGCATAACGAAAAATCCTTTCAGCCTTTACTTTTAATTATGAAAAATGCTTTAAGTCCAATTCGCGTTTGGAAAGTATAAATATAAACTTGCTCAACCAAGTTCGTTAGACATGAGGGTGAGCGTGAAACATTTTTATACTTGGGAAAATGATTATTTTGTTGGCCAATCCTCACAAGGCTAACACCGAGTTATCATAGACAAACAAACTCGAAATCAAGCACTTAAGTTGGAGTCTTTCGACATATATCCGAACCAAGTGGTTATCAAATGATGATTAAGGATCCAAAAATAAGAATATCAAGTTCATATTTACTATTTACCAAAAATCATTAGTTGTCCAAGTTTTAATCCATATTATCCTTATAATTCTCAAATAAACATGATAGAACTACTCCATAACGATGAGAGTAAAGCACATAACAAGCAAGTCAATTTCAATAAACAT
>BQNB010137995.1:3632-17770 GCA_026074375.1 Tanacetum coccineum | reverse complement strand
CTTTGTTATTTTGGATTCTTCCAAGGTAACAAACTCTTTATATCATAAAGAATCGATCAAGGCGTGGGATCAACAGTTAATATCTAAAGTGAATGTACAAGCTACTAAAGCATATGTACAAGTAATATAACATCTCATTTGAAATATAAACTCCCTCCAAGTCAAGTACAAGTTTTCAAAGCATAATGTACAAGTCATTAATGCATGATATCCAAAATAGCCGTTTTAACTCTGTTTTCCTAAAGAATCTTGTACAATCCATCAAGTACAAGTTACAAGCAAATCATACACTTCATTTACAATCCATATTCATCCTCATTTCATGAAATTACAAGAAATCCAAGTCAGAAACCCTAACCCGAGCAAAATACTAAACCGTGAACCCTTTTCTTGCAAAATGACCCATTTTAACTTAAACCAACGATCAATCCTCATTGATAATCCATTATACACGAATTATAAGCCAAGAAAGCCAAAGAAACCTTAAACGAGCCCTATGTGAACCCGCAACCTTATTTATTCAATTTCGACCCGTTTTAAACCAAACCACTTGCTAACGTTTCTTAATACTTCTTATTACAAACCATGAGAACATTTTTTAAACATTTCTTGATCAATGTGTTCGAAATATTGGTCAAAGAATAAATTTGATCCCTAGAAACTCAAAACAGAGCCCCCCGGGGGCCCCCGCGACACATTCTTATGCATATTTGACCCCATTTTTGAAGAAAATCTTTGCAAGTGAAAAAACTTAATGACTCACCCACATGCACCATAGTAGCTTACCCAGCTGCTACAACAAATATCTTTCCATTTCTTGGCTAGAAATCAAGCAACACACCCCCTTTGTCATTCATTTCAGCCGCGGCTGAAGTATCACCACAAACACCCTTCTAGTTGATTTCTAGCATCCATGACTCATCCAAACTCAGCCCCTAGCTTCACCACATCATGTACCAGACCTTCCAAGTGTCTCACATCAGATTCATGAGCTTCCTTAACCTCCTTGATCTCAAACTAGTATAAATAGAGCTAGAAACCTTCACTTCATTCTCATCCCCCACTCTCTTATCTCATACCCATTATAGGCAGCAATCCTTTTCTCCATTAAGTACTAAGAAGGCCTAATAACAAGAAACAAGTGAATCTTTGAAGATTTGAAGCCCCGGGAACAAGATACAAGGCGTACGAGTGGAAATACTACCCGAAACGTACCCTATTTCCATCATTTTTGCTCCTTTTGAAGCTCAAACCCAGGTTTCTAGATATCTAACTTCTGCTCCCTACCACTTTTATAATTTCATATGAACCTAAATATACTCCTTGTTTAAAGTTTCCATAACTCTCAATCATGCTCAATTTCCATTTTGATCCAAAACCGTACACCCGAAAACTAATTTCATGGTTTTCTTTAATCTATAAGTTACACTTGTAAAATTTTGTATATAATCCATACCTAATAATCTTAACTAAATGTAAAATAATCCACTTTATTGATTATTGAAAGGAATTGAACTTAAAACCCGCGCGTTAGTTTTGAAACCCAATAAACCCTTTGCTTCCTAGCCTAACGAATCGTTATTTTAAACTTTCGTTGCGTTAAAACTTCATATTTTAGTTTATTATAACTTATAAATTTCTTTTGAAATGTTAAAATAAGTTTGCATGGCAATTTGGACATGTTTTGTAATTATAATCCATGCAAGGGGTATATATCGTAACTTTCTGAAACTTATACTCAAAGGGACAGAATATGTCATTTTATCAAAGTTATAACTATAGGGGTCTATTATGTCACTTTTCAAAGTACAACTAATGTTAAAATAACTACTTTATTGATTAATGAAGGAATTTGAACTTAAAACCCACGCGTTTACGTTTTGAAACCCTAATTTGACCCGTTTTGCTTCCTAGCTTAACGAATCGTTATTTTAAACTTGTGTTGCGTTAAAACTTCATATTTTAGTTTATTATAACTTATAAATGTCTATTGTAATGTTAAACTAAGCTTGCATGGCAATTTGGACATGTTTTGTAATTATAATCCATGCAAGGGGTATATATCGTAACTTTCGGAAACTTATAACTAAAAGGACTAAAAGTGTCATTTTATCAAAGTTATAACTATAGGGGTCTATTATGTCACTTTTCAAAGTCCAAGGTTTACTTGGTATATCTTACAAAGTTAAAGGACCAAAGTCGTAAAAATGCAAACCCTAGGGGTCTACTTGCAATTTTCCAAACCCTAGGGTCTAAAATGTAACATTTTGAAAAAGTATAAAATCATGTTTAAAACCTTACCAGACATAACTTTAATTAACGCTTCTCGTGCTTAACATTTCCAGATATTGATTAAAACGCTTAAAACCGATTATATCGTATCACAATACTAGGGAGCTTCATATTAAAGAATTTCATCTTGGTATTACGTTCTGACTGAGTTGTTGGGTTTACGATTTAAAGTGCCCTAGCTCCTCAAACGTTTACTGAATGACTTCTGAATTATGATGGCCCGAACAGTGATACAATAATTCCAAACTCCTCAATCAAACTCATAACTCTTAAAACTAAAGTTCTAGAGTACAATCTTCCTAAGACTCAACATATTTACTCAGGTTGCGTGACGTGGCTGTCTATTATCATTTCATTATATCAACCTTCCCTGGTTAAGATTGTGATAAGGTCGTCAGCTTTCATTTCAGAATAATTACTACATCTACCTATCAGGTGAGATTCATAACCTCGCCTTTACTTATTTTACATGTTTTATAAACCCGCGAGGGGGATACATGCTTGTTACAAACTCTTTTACATACTCGTTTATCTTATAACAATGTGATTACTTTTCAAAGACTTATACATGCTTAAACCAGGAATACAAGTGTTTTAACAAGTTATATGCCATCTTGATACACTATTACAGCTACTGTCTAAGTTACATTATGCCAAAAGTCCCTCATTATCATGGACCATTAATTACTCTTCGGAGTGAACGCAAATATTGTGGATAGATCTATCGGGATTGACGAATCCTGTTTGTGTTAGCCGGATAGGTAACCAAACACACTATATTTGAATTTCATAGGTATATGGCAATTACCTACACCGAGGGCCATTATCTCTATATATATACATCATTTTGGGTATATATATACACTAGTCAGTTTGTGTGCCATGAGCTTAGACCAGACTATACTATACCAGACAAGACCAAACAGACCAAATAAGGCAATAACGGGATAATACATTGTTACTATGATAATTGTATTCGTTGCAATTATTACTAATAACGGGTGTATAATAACAATATCATTTTACATAATAATTGTGTTTAAACAATTATTACACTATGACTTGTATTCAAACTGTTTATCAAACCTATGAATTTCACTCAACCTTTGTGTTGACTTTTTAGCATGTTTATCTCAGGTTATTGAGCAATATACGGCACGGAGTGGCATGGACTCGAAGATGGCTAAAACTTGTTATCATTCACATTGTAACTAGATTTTGGGACCTACTTTTGTAAAACTCTGATTTGAAATAAATGATAACATATCTTTTGCAACAACGTCTCTTTTAAAGTTGTTTTCTATGATTATGATTGTTGTATCCATGAAGTAATACCCTAGATTACCTTCCGCCGCTATATTGTAAAAATGGGGGTGTTACAAGCGTTGTCGAATTTGCACAATATTTTCAGTAGTTTCATGGATTATTTCTGGTCCTGCAAGTTGATCATCTCCAACTTCGGCCCAACAAATAGGTGATATGCACTTTCGACCATAAAGTGCCTCAAATGGTGCTGCCTTGATACTGCCATGGTAACTGTTATTGTAAGAAAATTCTACCAATGATAAGTGTCTTTCCCATCCTTTTCCAAAATCTATAACACAGGCTTGAAGCATGTCTTTAAGTGTTTGGATGGTCCTTTCACTTTTTCCATCATTTTGGGATGATATGTCGTACTCATGTCTAATTGAGTACCCAAAGCCTTCTGTAATGATTGCCAAAATCTGGACGTGAAATGACTATCATGATACGAGATGATAGATATTGGCACTCCATGCCGGGAGACTATTTCTTTGATGTATAACCTTGTAAGGGTTTCCATACTATTTGTCTCTCGGGTAGGGATGAAGTGTGCGGATTTGGTAAGGCGATCGACAATGACCCAGATTGTGTCATGTCCGTTTGATGTTTTGGGCAGTTTTGTGATGAAATCCATTGTGATTCTCTCCCATTTCCACATAGGAATCTCTGGTTGTACTAGTAAGCCAGATGGCTTCTAATATTATGCCTTAACTCTAGAACATGTTAAACATTTGCCAACATATTCAGCGATGATTGCCTTCATGTTAGGCCACCAATAGAGTTTCTTAAGATCCTGATACATCTTGTCAGAACCCGGGTGAATGGAATATTTTGATTTATGGGACTCATGCATGATCAAGTCTCTCAGATTACCAAAGAGTGGTAACCAGCTTCGGTTCTTAATACAACGAGTTCCATCAGGACGTATTTCAAATGATTTGTCCATTCCTCGTAAGTTTTCAGCCTTGATGTTTTCTTCTTTGAGTGCTTCGGTTTGAGCTTTAAGAATTTGTGAGGGTAAGTTTGGATGAATGGTCATAACTAATGATCTAACTCGGAGTGGTTTGATTCGTTCCTTCCGGCTTAAGGCATCTGCTACAACATTTGCCTTTCCAGGATGGTAGCGAATTTCACAATCGTAATCTGCAAGCAATTCTAGCCAACGGCGTTGTCTCATGTTCAACTCTTTCTGATCAAGGATATGCTGAAGACTTTTATGATCAGTGAACACAGTACATTTGGTGCCATACAGATAGTGTCTCCAAATTTTAAGAGCGAACACTACTGCTCCTAATTCGAGATCATGAGTGGTATAGTTTTCTTCATGAGGTTTGAGTTGTCGGGATGCATATGCAATAACTTTCTCTCTTTGCATTAACACCGCTCCCAGACCTTGATGGGATGCATCACAGTAAACAACAAAATCGTCGTTTCCTTCTGGTAATGCTAAGATTGGAGCTTCACAAAGGCTCTGTTTTAGTAATTGTAAAGCCGACTCTTGATTTCAGCCAGATATACTTCTGGTTTTTCTGGGTTAATTCAGTCAATGACTTGCAATCTTTGAAAAACCTTTATGCTATCTCCAGTAGTAATCTAAGTCCTTAAGAATTGAGTATTTCTATGGGTGTTAGTAGGAGATGCCACTTTCTTACTGCTTCAATCTTGGTGGGGTTTTAAACATGAAGTCCTTGACATCATAAGTGTCCAGAAATTACACAATATGAATCCAGAAAATCACACCTTCGGAGAACTTGGCATATACAACTTCTCTTTCTTGAGTAATTCTAGGATTATCCAAAGGATTTGCAATGCTTTTTTGTTCGAGAGTAGATAAAGAATATATTGATAAACATATTACAAATTTATCAGTATGGTTTGACACACGATTTCATGAGATCCATGGATTTTCAATAGGTGCGTTTGTTTAAACCAAAATGGCATCACTTGAAATTCGTAGATCTTTCTTTTTGTCTGTATCTTGTTTTGATAGCAATCTTGGGAAATATCTTCATCCCTGGACTCCAGTTGTGATAACCTAATCTCAAGTCGAAATCTTTGAGTAAACACTCAAACTTGAAGTTGATCAAATAAGTCTTCGATCTCTGAGGTATATGGGTACGATTCTTTATGGTACGTTTATTCAACTCTCTGGTTAATCAATACATATTATGAAAAGATCCGTCTTCTTTTTAACAAATTAGACATGAAGCTCCCCGAGGTGAAGTACTTGGTCGAATAAAACCTCGGATTCTGCCAATCTAGAAGTGGGTTAGATAGTTCCTACATTTCTGAAGGAGTAATCTATAGGTGCTCGGGCTACTGGTGTCGTCCTGGAAATAAAAATCGATTTGAATCTACTTGACGAACGCGGGAGGAAGGCCAGGTAGATCTTTCAGGATAAACTTTAGAGAATTATTCTGACTATCATTATTGTCTTGTAGGGTTTTCTCGTCCGATTATTTTCATTTTTTTGGCTACGAAAACCTTGACATCCCCTGGAGTGATACCTTTCGGTTTTTATACAGGATATGAGATTTTAGTCGGTTTTACGTTGGTCACCTCGGAATGATTAATGTTTCACGTCGATGGGAGGGTGGACGACCTTTTCGTCACAGATGATTCTGCATGCTACTTAGGTTACCAATCCATTACCATGACGACGTTCGAATTCTACCGAGTTTAATCGGCATAGATCAATTTTGAAGGTTGGTTTAACTAGGTCAGGATTTTAACCCTGGAATAAGGTTTGTTTGTGCTTACTAGTTTCCCGTCAAGCATTTTGATAATCAGTAAAAAGGTATCTATTGTAATGGGTGGAATATTTAGCTTAGAGGAAAGAGATATGGATACGAAGCTTTTATCGGCTCTAGAATCAAATAATACTCTAGCTAGGGATGTTGGTTTGAAGGAACATACCTGTGACTACGTTCGGGTTTGATGGCATTCCTATCCTCTTAGCATGTAGCTCTTTCCCTGGCATGGTTGGTTGGTGTCTTTCTGGCACTGAATTTGCTTAATACCCTTTCTCTCTAAGGGCAATGGCAAGTATACTGTCACTAGTTGCTGCTTACTTCCAGTGGCTGGCCCTTTGTTTTCTCCTATTCATGGTCAGATGGTCCACACTTGTTTTGCAAATATTACACTTAACAGTGCAAGGTCCTGTGTGATGCAGAGTGCATTTCTTACACAAGGGACAATTTCTAGTAAATCCATTATTTTTAGTTGGGGTGGCAGCATAAGCCCTGAAGGTTTCCTGTCTTCTTTTCTGTTGTGGTTGGTGATTTGTGTAGCGGTTGTTGGTGTTGGTGTTACGGTAGTTGTTGTTATTATTGTTGCGGTAGTTGTTGTTGTTGAAAGTTCTTCTGTCGGTCAAAACTTTCGTTTGTGATCACTTGATACTTGCACCGGAGTGTGCTTTGTTACATGGGTCCATTTAGCCTCTGTGCGTTTGTTATTGGCTTTTAGAGTTTGAGGTTTATTAGAGGCGTGGTGATCTTGGTAACTTCCCTTAATACTTGGAGGGTAATCCCCGATGAAACTCTCCATCATTTTCTCAGATTATGGCACCATAGTGGGACACTAAGGTTGCCAATTCTGGAATCTTCTACTATGTCTGGAGATCACTCATTCCAGTCAGATGGTAAAATTCGTCTTCCATCTTCTGGACTTCAGTTCGAGGACAGTACTTCTTTATCAAAAGTTTCTTGAATTTAACCCAGGTAGTCTTGTAAGCTTCTTCTATCCCAATAGGTTGGCAAAAAATTCACCAAAGATAGAGCTTCTTCAATTAAAAGTACAAGTAGCAAACTTACTCTTTGTAGTCTTCGATACAGTGTTGTATGGGAAAACACTGAATTCAATTTCTTTAAACCAGCGGATGAGACAATGCGCTTCCGCTCCTTTAAGTTGATAGGTTGGTAGCTCATGAACTCTTGTCGCTACTTTTCTTGCTACAGGAGTTCTCTTGGGTCTGCGTGGTATTATCAGTTTTGTCATGTTAGGGCTTAGTGCTTCCCGAAGCTATAGGTAACCTGTAGCAACTAGTTTCCTGATGGAGCCTGAGTCTTGGCTGGTGCTTAGATGTTGACTCTTTTGGGAGGCATTCTTCATCAACATAGATAACACGTAATAAGAATGATATCACAAGTCTTTAAATGATTTAAAGTTTAAAAATAAACATTGTTCAAAATAGTGATATCAAAAATGATAGATAATTTCAGATCAAATATGTGTCTATGATTTATTTAGAAATCATAGGTATGATTCATATCGATGGAGACGGGAGATGATGATATAAGAGAGGTGTGTTAGGTTGGATTATCGGTTTATGAAACAACACAAGGATATAACGGGGGATGCTCTATTGTATTTATAAGAACAATGCTTTGTATGTACATAGTCAAAATTTGACAAGAGTTGTTTTTTATACTACACATCCTGTGGACTCGGTTAAAAATCTTCTAACTAGTATCTAATCTAGTGTTCGATGGCCCTTTCTGGTCTGTTCATTGAGGTTCTAGATAGCATTAGAAGACTTTCCTTGTTTGCTTGGAGCGTCCCCCAGTTCCGTCAATAATATTTCGTGGAGTTTGTTTCTAGATTAGCAATCTGAGCGAGCCAGATCATTCTTTGTTGTTATTTCCCATATGCTTTCTTTGAAAGGTTAGTAATTCGAGCAATAGAGCCTTTTGGGGTTCGCTTCCCAGATTGTCAAAATCTTGTTGTATAATCACCCCGACCTTTTCCGAGACTTCTATTTTGTTTCTTTTGGCCAATGCGGGCGAGAAGAAGAGTTCATCCAGGTGATTAAGATTTTCCTCAATTGCTCCTTGTGATTGTTCCAGACTTTCTTACGAGAGCTTTCACCATCTCAAATTCTTGAAGTAGGAAGAAGTAGAGGGGATTGATTTGGTTATGGCCTTGTTTCTTTAGTGACAATATTCCTCAGAAGAAGTAATTCGTGAGGATTAAAACTTGAGATGGAGGCACAATAGTTGGTGGTGGAATAGCATAATATGCATGCATGACCTTCATATAAGGGTCATCATGAAAAAGTGAAAGAGTTGGTGGAAAACTATTAGGAACTACACCAAAATAATATATTTGATGAGTAGATATAGTTTGTCCTTGGTGAAGCATGGGGTCATAGTCGGGGAAGCCCGGGAATCATACGTCCGGAAAAGTTAGACGGAAAAAAAGCATCCTCATATCGATAGTATAGATGGTTGGGAGAGATGTCACTCTGTCTATACAACCCAGTAGTAAATAAATTAAGTTATTTATTGAATAGTATAATAGTTATGTATCTTTACAAACTATTCTGGAAAGATGTAGTGGCACGAAGACTTTCTTGGATGGAAAAAGAAATGTTGTTATAGTTAAGGTTTTAACCCTAGTTCTATATTAACAGTGGCTCATGATACCAATCTATACACCCCCATTTTTGACATATAGCAGCGGGGAAGCCTATTCTGGGGATTAATTATTTCATAGTAAACATTATAATTCATAGAAAATGACTTGAAAGAGCATTTTTAAAATAGATAAGTTATCATTCATTATTTATCTGAGTTTTTACAAACAGAGGTGCTAAAATATACATGAAAACATAGTTTGAATGATAACAGTTTAGCCATCTTCAAGTCATGCCGTCCTTGCCATAAGATGTTCTGTTACTGAGATAAACATGGCTAAAAAAGGTCACACAATGGTTGAGTGAAATTATTAGGTTTATAATAAATGTGTGAATACAAGTCATCGTAAGAGGGGGGTTAAGTTGTTATACACCCTAAGTTGTAATAATTGCAACGAGTACAATTATTATGGAAACTAGTATTATTGCATCTAAGTCTCGTGGCCTCAAAATAGAATAGTGTATATATTAATTAAATATTATTATAAAGATAATGGCACCCGGTATAGGTAATCTTCCATTATACATTGAGTTTTAAAATATAGTGGGTATTGGTTACTATCAGCTATACAGACAACGGGATTTCGTCAATCCTAATAGGCCTATTCACAATATTCAACGTTCTCTCATAAGAGATTACATGGTCCCATGATGGTGGGGGTCTTTTGGGATTAAAGGACTTAGGACAACAGATGCAATAATATATCAAGATATCATACATTTAAAAAACACTGGTATTCATGGTTTATAGCATGTATCCCCCACACGGGTTTATGAAATAGAAGATTTAAAAGTGAGGCTATGAACTCACCTTAACAGTATAGGGAAATATGATTGATGGCAAAAGTATATCAAGTGAAAGTAATGGCTTCATCACACAACCTGGGGTGATATGTCAAGTCTTAGTGTGATAGTTTATGTTTCAAAACTTCATAAAGTTTAACGTATATCCTTGATTTATTAAATTATGAAAATATTGTATCGCTGTTCGGGCTATCATAATCCAGAGGCCATGTAGTATCGTTTGAGGAGCCAGGGCACTTTAAATCGTAAACCCAGCAAACTCGTCAAAACGAAAACTCCAATGAAACCCTTCATATGAAATTCCCTAGTAATGTGATACGATAAGATTTTAAGTTTCTTCAAAAGTTAGTTGATGATAATTTATGTTAAATATATGACGAAATACTGCGTCGATTTATGATTAATAACGATAAATATGTCGGGTTTTAATAAAATTGAGTTTGATAATATTAATATACATTTTTATAATTTATATATAAATATAATATTTTATATGTTCAAGTTTGCAAAATTGGCAATATATACCCTTGGTTTATAAACTTTTACGACTTTAGTCCTTTATATATATAAAGTATATATAATTTAAACCTTTAACTTTGAAACTTGGCAAAATAGGTCCTTATAGTTATAACTTTAGAATAATGACAGTTTTCAACCCCCTTTAGTTATAAATTTCAGAAGAAAGTTGCGAAATATATACCTTATGCATGGAAATATTTGCAAAACAAGTCCAAAAAGCCATGCAAGCTTATTTTAGGATTCCAAATGATATTTGCAGGTTATAGCTTATTAGAATAAGCTAAAATAAGATGTTCTAATGTAACAAAAGTTTAGAAAAAGGATTCGTTAGCTAGAAAATCAAAACGGGTCATTTTTAGGGTTTTAATCAAAAACACATGGGTTTGAGGATTCAAAGCTTTAAACAAGAGTTCATATATGATCTTAAGAGTATTATGAACATTATAATACAGAATATAAGCTTATGGAACAAGATCTTAGGCTTACTTGAGCTAAAATGGGTCGAAATGGGTTTTTATGACTCGTACGCCTAGAAATGGCTTCAAGACTTTGTTTTTCTTGCTTCTTGGCTTCTATTCTAAGCTTAGGGACTTCACTTGATCCTTCTTGGTCTGATTTAAGACTCCATTGTTGTATATGATGAAATTTGATGTGTGATTTGAAAGGATATAGGGTTGAAAACCCTTGGTGGCCAAGTTTTCTTGATGGCTAAGGGTTATGAGCTGTAGATGGTGACTAAGGGATGCTATGTGATGAGTATGGTGAGCTAGAAAAATAGCTAGGCAAGGTGGAAGGTGTTGAAGAGGTCACGGCTGCCATAAGGGTGTCAAGGGGTTTCTAGAAGCCTTGGAGCTTAAGGGTGGTGATGGAGGTGCTTGTAAGCTACTTGGGAGGCTGCTTGGTGATGTCATAGAGGTGCTTGAGGTGCTTCGTTGCAAGCTTGGGTGTAAAATAGGTTAAAAATGGATAAAAAGGGGTGTCGGGTTTGTTTTGCTTTCGGGTTAGGGTTTTTGACTTAAAATTCGAGTTAGGGTTATGGTTTAGGATATATTAAGGTTTAGGATTAGTATGTCTTCTAGTCATTTCTCGTCCGACTTCTTTTCCATTATTTGGGCTACAAAAACTTGACATCCCCTGGATATATACCTTTTAGTTTTTATACAGAATATGAGATTTAGTCAGGTTTTACTTTGGTCACCTCAAATGATTAATGTTTCACCGTTGATGGGAATGTGGACGACTTTCCCGTCACAGATGATCCTAGCATGATACTTGGATAACCAATCCATACCAAATGTTATGCTATGATACTTGTACATTAAGCTTTAATGTGTTGTACATTGACTTGAAGGGAAAATATAATTCAAATGTTATGCTATGATACTTGTACACATGCTTTAAAGGCTTGTACATTCATTTTATATGTACACATTACATATAATTAGGGTTTTGATATAAATGTTAACGCTTAATGCTTGTTTGGAAATAACGTTTTGAAAAGTACGTTAAATGAATAATTTACTTGGTAAAATGATATTGAGATATAGACTTGACATATTATGATGTTTACATGATGTAAACATAGATAGAGATGGCATTGGTAGAGGTTGCGTAAGCTCGTTTATTTTAGAGATGCAAGTTACGTTGCATAACGAGATAAAGCAAAAATTTCCCTGTAAAAAGGTGGTATATATATAATAGATGGATATTACAGTGCATCTAATTTAATAGATGGATATTTACATTGATGAAAATTACGGGTTGTTATAGTTGGATTCTATAGTCTTGCTTAGTAGCTCTGGTTGCTGTCTTCATGTCTGATAATAATTTTGCGACATTAGATAAGGTTTCAATTCCTTTTAGCTTATGTGAATGATCAAAATTTTCTTCATTTAAGATCTTGTGAATGTCTATGCCAATGATGACACCAGTTTGTCTTCGTCGAATCAATCCATCTTCTTTTTCGTCTTTTGTCTCATCATAATTTACAGTATCAACTACCTCTTTAGCTTCTCTTCCAATAATGAAACTTGCATGTGTTTCATAAAGATGACGTTCTTCATCTTGACGTTCAGCCTTCGTTAGGCTGATTGATTCAGCTAACTTGACAGCTTCCTCAGGATCAGGCAAAATGTTATTAGCAACAGTGATTGAGCGCCTCTTTCATGGTACAACATCCTTCCTCTTCACATCATCTTTTGATTCACTTTAAAACAACTCCTTTAATATATATAAATATATATATAATAAATATAAATATATATAATAAGAATTATCTCAAAGATATCAATAATAAGAATTCCGTAAGGCTTTTTAAGAGGAAAATTACTTTTGACCAAAGTAAAATCTTTAAAAACCTTCCCGGGTCGTGTCCTGACGAGGTACGAATTTGAAAATCGAGGAAAAGTTTGTGGAAGAATGCTTGAATATTACAAATTGGGTTTGGTTTCCTATTTCTACAAATAAAATACAAAAATAAGTAAAGGATTCAAATCCCGTTCTTTAAAAAACTAAATTCTATAAATTTAACCCTACAAATGAAAATTTAATTTTTATAAATCCTAAATGATAAAAGAAAATTTTAAAAAAAGAATTATATTTTTTTGACTTTTATATTATTTATTATGAATTAAAAACACTTTTAATCGAAAAAATTAATTAAAAATACTAAACTAAATGGGAAAATTCTGAAAAGTACTTCTAATAATTCTAAATCTAGGAAAAATAAAACGTGGTCAACAACTTATTGAAATAAGCTGTTAATAAGCTAAAATGGGCTGAAATCTAAAAGGGCTAAAAGTGGTTAAATATTTAATTTTGCAAGCTATAACCAGAAAAGTCTCAAGGGCAGAGTGGTTGTGTGTGGTGTGTTAAAATCGTTGGTGAGAGTGGTTGAGGTCTTAGGTTTAAGCCTTGGCTCACCCTTGGCTTCGCACTTTCCCAATGAATTTTAATTGCCAAATTTTTTTTACAAACTTGTTCAAAAGCTTAAAACTATAACATTTTGTAAAAACACTTTTTATTAAAAGCTCAAATAAGCACAGAAATAAGCTAAAATAAGTAACAGACTAGGATTTAAGCTAAGGGCTATAAGGGCTAAATTGTTGGCCTTCTTTAGACTTAATAAGCTAATAAAAAGCAAATGAGCTTATGACAGCTTAACACCTACACCTAAGTAGCACTAAGGACCAAAAATAAGCAAAAAATGAGCTAAACTAAGCCTAAATTGATAGATTCACTTAACAGACTTTTGAACTTAAAATCCTAAACTAAAAGCTCATAAGCTTAAATAAGCTCTGTCCTAAACTAAATAAGCTAAAAGAACTTAAAAGCTAACCTAATAAGCAGAATGAAACATGAGATAAGCAAATACAATAAGCTATAAGCTCAGATAAGCAAATAGGAAAATTGGCCAAAACTACTAAAACAGCCAACAAGGGGGCACTTTCTAGCTTATTTTTAAGCTAGTTAGTGGATCCTTATGGCCTAATGGCTTATAGCACTGAAAAGCTAGTCCAACAAGCTATCTAAATCATCAAAGAAAAGAGAGTTTGAAACACAATTAAGCTATGAAAAAGCTATGTGAAAAAGAAACTTACACTCAGTATATGCTGAGTTTTTTCAACTTTTATAAAGACAAAAGCAAAAATGCAGGCCTATATTAAGCTATGAAAAGGTGTAACACCCCCAAAATGGGTCGCAGCGGAAATATGGGTTGGCGAGTGTTACTTCATAAATCAATAGCACAAGATATGAGAACGACCTCTATATGAGTCGTTAAAATTGATACATTGGCTTAAATAGACTT
>BQNB010137994.1:5524-17770 GCA_026074375.1 Tanacetum coccineum | reverse complement strand
TGGCAAATATATGCTTGTTTTTGTGTTTGTGTATGTGCATGTACGAATATCAAAAAAAGGACAAAATAAAGAGAAAAATAAATGAAACCGAGCACGGGAATAAAGAGTGCACGAGAAATCGAGTCCAACGATGCCTTCATCTCTAATTGGGCCGGCCCGACACCATTTATATGGGTCGGACCCACCCATATATATATAAAGTTATCAATAGCAGCAGATATTCAAGCCCAACATACAAGTCCAACATACAAGTCCAACACCTTAGCCACATTTTAAATTCCAGGCCCATGAAGAAAATAATGGCCCATGTCCATTGTTGCTTAGATGAAAAGCAAAGGAAGTTATAAAAAAAAAACAATAGCAGCAGATGGGGGATCTATCTTTATATATCTCCCTTTTTGGTTACTGTTTTTTTTCTTCGCAGATTTAGAGTAGAATGAAATAGCAGTTGGAGAGTAGATTTTAGATAAAAATAGTTTAGTGTAGTTTTATTTTTTTAATGTAGCTTATTCTTAATGTCTTTTAGCTTATTTTAAATTTTGTAAAAGCTTTTCAAAAGCTTATTAGCTTATTGTAACGATCTTGTTTCAAGCTTATTTATGATAATGGTTTAAGGTTTGTTTGGTTTCTATTTGGCTTATTATTATTTTTATTATTTTTATTTTTTGCTCTAAAAATCTTTTTCTTATTCAAACAGCTTATTCAATAAGCTGATCTTTCTCTTAGCTTATTTTTCTGTGTCATTTGAATAAGCTATAGCTTATTCGGAAGGGGATTGTAGGTTTTGCTTATTGTTACTTTCTAAAACTTCTTTTCAAATTTGTCTAGCTTATTTGATAAGCCAGATCCGTGGCTTATTTTCTGTTTGAAATAAGCAGTTTGCATAGCTTATTTTGGTTTTCATCTTTTCTTTTTTTTAGCTCGATTCGAACATCTAAAAAAGGGTGCACCGAGTGCTTATTCACTGGGCTTATTTCGATAAGCCTTAGTCACTCTTCGGTTTCGAGAGCTTAAAAGCTTATTTCATAAGTCTTCGTGTCTCCTTAATAGAAAAACGCGTTGTTTGTTACGAGTGGATACGACTTTATTTAAACAGTTTCACAACTTGTTGATTTGTCTAAATTCTAGTATTGTTTCGTTGGAACTGTAGTTTATGAAAACCATTTGGGCTTGGCCCATCTATTTTTTTTCTTTCTAAAAACAGTTTGTTTTTGCAAACCTCATTTCGTTTAAGAATTTTCGTTTTATAAAAGTCTTTTTTAGTTTAAGTTTAATTAGTTTATTAATATTTTGTCCTAACTTTGTTTGATTTGCGACTTTGGTACCGGTCAACTCATGAGGCGTGGAGCTTAAGGATTTATTTAGCTAGACCGAATTTGATTATTTGCTTTAGCTAAATAAATCGGGTGGTATTCGTTTATTTGCGGCTCTCCAATTCGGTTTTATTTTCTAGTCCTTTTTCAATACATAGAGTTTTATAATATGTTTTCCTATTCGATTTTTACCATGCTTAGTGTAGATTTATTTTTGTCGTTAAATGCCATGTTAGTTTATGTAATTTTTATTATGAGTAGCGAGTAGTTTAATTAGTGCTTGTTAAGTGATTAGTGATTTGGAATTTAAGTGCGGGTTTAAAAAGGTTTAAAAAAAATTATTAGTTATTAGATTTTTTTTTAATTTAAATTTCGTCATTTACTTTTAACGCAATTTAAATACTTGTCATTTATTTCAATAAGTATTTTACTTTACTTGTCATTTAATTTCTTGAAACTTGTTTTCTTTTTAAGATTTAAACCTAAGCCCGCACTTGATGATCATTTTACGTCACTTTGCAAGCATTTTCATCATTTATATCGTTTAGATTAATTTTAGTATAATATTGTAGTTTTAAATCGTAGAATTAAGTTTAGTTTAATTTTTAGTATAAAAATAGTTATAAACCAAAACCAAAATATATTTGTCATTAAAGCACCAAACGAAACATTCTCGTGAATTTCAATTCATCTCTCGCCGTGGAAACGACACTCGGAAGATAGACTATTAATAAACTAATTAAAATTAAACTTTCCAATCAAACTCATTATTCTCTGAACCAAAGTTCTAGAGTACAATCTACCTAAGACTTGACATATTTACTCAGGTTGCGTGACGTGGCTATTTACTATCATTTGCTATATCAACCTTCCCTGTTAAGATTGTGATAAGGTCGTCAGTTTTCTTTTTGGAATATTTATTACAACTACCTATCAGGTGAGATTCATAACCTCGGCTTTACTTATTTACATGTTTTATAAACCCGCGAGGGGATACATGCTTGTTTACAAACTCTTTTATATACTCGTTTATCTTATAACAATGTGATTACTTTTCAAAGACTTAATGAGTTCATAACCTCACATACTTTATAAACCCGTGATACCTGCTATAAACCATGAATGCAAGTGTTTTCTAAACTATATGCTATCCTGATACATTATTGCCTAAGTGCATGAAAATATCTATTTGGGTAATATCTCCCAATATCTCTTTAATATCTATTTGGATAGTATCTCCTAATATCCCTTTAATATCTATTTGGGTAGTATCTCCTAATATCTCTTTAATATCGATGTTGGGTATACTCCCAATAATCTCCTTTAATATCTATTTGGCATATCTCCTAATATCTTATAATATCTCTTGGGTAATTAACTCTAATATCTCTTAATATCTCTTTTGGTTAGTATCCTCCCAATATCCTTTAAATCTCTATGTAATATCTCCAATACTCTTTAATATCTCTTTTATGTGATTCCCATGATTTAGGGTGATAATACTGTTCTCCATTATAATACTGTCTCTCGTTAGGATAATTAATGTTCTCCTTGATAATTATCCCTGCAATACAAATATTTCCATATTATAACTTGTATTCAACGTATTTACATTTCAAACCTATGAATTACTCAACCATTAATGTTACCTTATTACGCTGTTTTATCTTAGTTAATTGACAACCTTATGGCACGGAATGGCATGACATGAAATGGCTAAAACTTGTTATCATTACATTGAATGTTAACTAATTATGGGAACTACCTTTTAATACCTGATTTGAAATGAAATTATAACGTATCTTTTGAACAACGTCTCTTTTGAGTCGTTTTCTATGATTATGATTGTTGTTTCCATGAAGTAATACCCCAGATTAGCTTCCGCTGCTATATTTGTAAAAATGGGCGTGTTACAACTTCAATCACAAATAAGGGATACCAAATCAACTTTGTGATAATTTGTCATCGTAATCCGAATCTTTAGCCGTTTTGACATTTTAGTAAATCTTATTCGGATCGTTTTTAGTGTTATGTATCATGTTTGTTGTGTTGTTGAGATCAATTAACATTCACGGGATTTTACAATTCTATGATTTAAACCGTAAAAAGAATCGACTTTTACGGTATTTTACTAAATCAAGAAAAAACCGTGAATAAAAAATTGTTGTTGGTGAAATTGTTGTTGAATTTGAAGTACATGAGCTTTTGTTGACGATCGGTGAGCTTAAAATGATAAACGGTGAGATTTAGTTGAAAAAGGACTAACGGTGTAAAGTATTTTCAACTATGAAGGTTAATTATTAGCAAATGACTAATGGCGAAATAGGACAAAGAGTGTAGGGGCTGCATGTGCCATATTGCCAAAGTTGATAATAAATGCAAAATTTCCCTCCATTTTCATATCTTCATCGTTTGAATTTTTTTTATAAATTTTCAACGATTGTGATTTTTATCATTTAAACTCGTTCGGTTATCGTCGGCAAAAACTAAATATACCACGTTGATCAAAACGGGTTCACGATCGTAATGGTATAGATTATAAGTCTCGTAGATTACCGACACTCGAAACTGAAAACCTGAAAAATGCTAGATCGGGTCTTGAAGATTTAATCGACTAGTTCGGGTCTCAAGTGAAGCAACTAGTTCGGTTCCTTCTAAGATAAACTAGTTCGGTTCCTTCTAAAATCGACTAGTTCGGTTCGTTCAAATGAACTAGATCGGTTGCTCTTGAAGAAAAAAAACTAGATCGGTTCTTGTTGAGATGTGACTAGTTCGGTTTGTTCTAGGCTTTTGATTAGTTCTGTTTGCACTTGGCTTTCGATTAGTTCGGTTTGCAATAGAAGAAAGAACTAGATCGGTTCCCCCTTAAAAGTGACTAGATTGGTTCTTCTTGGAATTGCTAGTTTGGTGTACTATCGTCCTTTGTCTTTCCGTCCTTGCGTTTGTCTTCAACCGAAATAACAAAAAACACTTATTGTCCTTGTAGCGAGAATGTTGGATCTTTGTTTATTTGTTTTCAAACGTTGAGGACCACAAAAAATAAGCCACATGAAAATGATACACAATAAGCTTTGAAAAGCTGTTGACAACCCAAAGCAGCCACGAACAAAATAAGCTTCAAATAAGCTTCTAAAAGCTGTAAATAAGCTACTTTTTGAAATAAGAGGAAAAAGAAACTCAAAGAAGCTGTTGTACACCACAAATAAAATGTTTGAGACAAAGAAACAACAAAAAATATGATACCCACTTGTTTGAGATAAGGAGACACAAAATTTATTTTATTTTTTTTGTCGTGGAGAAAAACAAATGTAGAAGAAGAGAAGAAAAGAAATGCGTAGCAAAAAAAATCCTTAATAAGCCGAACACTATAAGCTCATCAAACACCACAACGAAAACACTAAACACAACACGCACGAATACGATACACCCCGGTTAGCTCTTGATACCAATTGTAGATAATAAAAGACATATAATATCAGGGATTAAAACTGATCTAGAGGTTGGATAAAGTGAAATAAATGAATAGCCATTTTATTAGAGTTGGAATGTTAAAGAGATGGGAAAAGTGTATCTATTAGAGAGAGAACACACACACATACATACACTTTTACAAATGTGAGCTTCACCCCTCCATGGAAGTATGGAGGAGGTATTTATAGTCCTAGTGCCACATAACTATCGTAACTAGTCATTATTAGTCCCTATGTGACACGCTATAAATAAACTAATGTAATTCCGTGTTTGTCATCATATTTTAAGGCTAACAGTTGGATACCCACTAAGGTAGCAATTAGAGAGTAATTCACCATATTTGTCGATGTGAGTACAAAATATTGCCATTTATACTTACTTACAAATAAGGACACAAACAAACTTGTTTTATACAAAATTAGTTGAGAATCAACTTATTATTAAAAACAAGAAGGTGAATAAGTGTCTCCATTTGCAAATTTATATGCAAAATATGGAATAAGACACAAATTTATAGCTCCATATACGCCTCAACATAATAGATTTGTTGAAAGAAAATAACCATGCCTTAAGGATATGGTTAATGTCATGTTGTTAAAGTCATGGTTTATGCCATGGCATGTAGGGGAAAGGGATTATATCGGCTACTTATCTTTTAGATAAGATCCCTTGAAAGGAGAAGAAGATAGTTCATATGAACTAGGAATGGGAATAAAACCATCTTATAAGTACTTACGAATGTGAAGGTGTATAGCTAAGATATTTTTATCGAGATATTAGGTTTAAAAGATTAGACCTAGAACTGTGGATAGCATATTCTTTGGATTTGTTCATAATAGTAGTGCTTATCGTTTCCTTGTATATGATTTAAAAATTATGAACATAGACAAGATACGATAATTGAATCAAGGAATCATGCGCAAAAGGTTAATAACTGGTAACCCCAACCAACCCACAATTTGCTGACTTTTCAAAATTTAGGGGCATACATGACTAAATCAACGGTTACGGTTATGCAGGTGTCAAGGCTCGAACCCTTGATCTCATGCTTTCACATGAAAATTACCCCCACCTATTACCAACTAAGCTATGTGCGATTGTCAATTGAATCAAGGAATCACATAGCCAAAAAATAGAAACCAAAAACATCACACAACCTGTTTTTGTGTAAAAATTGAAACAAATGAAACATCTAATTGATTTTGGAATTCATAATGGAAAACAGGTGTAAAAGATGCAGTAAACCCAAAAAATTAAAAGGCAAATAAGTGGAAACCCCATCACTCTAAAAGTACTCCAAAGGAAGCCGCAAAACGTTTTTTGTAAAAGGCAAGATGGGGTCTGCATGGGAAGATGTATCACACACATTTTTTTAAATCTCCGCTAAACCTTGTATGTGTAATATATATGTTTAATCATACTAATAACGGAAAACAAGTTTTAAACATGGATCAAACCTAAATTTATGTGGCAACTTAGTGGAAAACCCGCTAAGGAGTACAACAGGAACATTGAACATCTATTTTTTCATTCTCTTAGCGAATGGATTGACTTTGGTCAGCACGTGAGCAAGGCTGGCTCGAGTAACGGCTACACAACATACACGATCCATCATCCTCCCAGTATCCACCTTCCTAAGCGGCGGTTTCACAATAGTACCGACTCATCATAGGCAAGCTAGCAATATCTAAATGAGATAGGTTGTGAGCATAAAAGGGTAGTTTTAAAACTCTTGGGCACTCCAAAATGTGTCATTTAATGAGGCTTAAATTTGTAAACAATCAAAAAATAGGATCAATCAGCCATGGCTACAAACCTAGCGAGTTCCCCCTGCCAAGATGCAACTAATCTCACTTTCATCTAAAGCCATTAAAAGACACTAAAACTCTATCATCACAGCCTCTTACATTATCCTTTTATACAAAAAGCGGCCTAATGAAGTTGTTCAAAACCACATTTGTTTTTTGTTATGTAGAAGAGACACATATACATATTTTTATTAAGCTCAAACCCTAACTTTTTCTAGATTGTGAAACTATATGAGATTTCCATTATGTTAATAACGGACACCGAATATTAAGTATTCAACCAATTGAAAGATTTAGCGGCCTTTGGTACATGCACAAATAACTAAATGGTGGGATCAAAACCCAACTCATCTTTAGCGCCTAAGCGACATCATTTTGCGGTACAAAACAACAAACCTGCAACATCATCACCGCCATATAAAATACAAATTCCACACTTATGAAATCGACACTTATGACTTGAGTGAGATTAATTTATGTCTAGGATCCTTCTATTTTGCGTAGCAAAATAACACTCGTGAAATAAACACTTATGACAACATATTATACATAGATCATACAATTTAAAACCCATCACTACAAATACATCACACCGTAATCAAGACACCCTTCCATTTTTCCACAACAAAATAAAATAAATCTTATAGCACATATGATTATACCCCGAAGACAACAAGTCCCAACGACGATGATGTGTCCAAAATGACGACACATGACCTCGCTTTTCAACAGTTAATTAAAGTTGAATGAGATTAATCTGTGTCTTTGCTGAGATAATAGAGGTTGGTAAGGCAAATTAGTTTCGCACTCAACAATCCTTCTATTTTGTGCAACAAAACAACACTCATGAAATCAGAGATCACAACAGGTCCAAACAAATGTGCTTTATCCAAAACGATGACGTGCAAATAAGTGGAAAACCGACCATTGTTTTTTAATTCTCTTAGCCAACGACTAGACTTTTCTTGGCGAGTGAATAGTTTTGGCTCAAGGCACGACTGTACAATACACCCGACCCATCATTGTCCCCATAGCCACCCTCCTAACCGGTGACCTGACATGGTATCAGATCATCACAACCAAGCAAGTTATATTCATATTAGACATGTTCTTTGGGGGTAACATAACAAATCACACATAGTAAAATGCGTCATTTGATGAGGCTCGAATTTGTAAATAATTGAAAAAAGAGGATAAATCAGCCATAGTACAAAATTATGAGGTTGCCCCGCCAAGATGCAGAGAATCTCATTTTAGTCCGAAGTAAGTAAAAGTCATTTAAACTCTATCGTCATAGTCACTTACCTCACCCTTTTATACAAAGAGCATTGTTATAAAATTGTTTGAAAACACAACCATTTTGGGCTATCTAGGATCGACATAGCTACATATTTTCATCAAACCAAAACCCTAACTTTTTCCATGCTATGAAAATATATGAGATTCTGTTAATTCGCAGAGTCAGGCCGAGCCGCTAGCTAAGAGGATTAAAAAGTAGATATCATAAAGCAATTGTAACCACAAGTTATACAAACTTTACAAAATCAATACTTACGACCACACATTAGATTTTAAAAGATATCACAAAGCTATAAACAAACAAAAACATATATAAAAAAATCTACTAATAGCATGCAAAGTAAAAAAAATAGAAATAGCATAACAGGAGAATCAAACACAACTTGCAGCAAACTGTTAGCCTTAAATGTGATGACATTTATGGGATTTACATTAGTTCATTATAAGCCTTACACGCAAGGACTAGAATCAACATATTCTAACTTAGGGCATGCAAGTGCCTATATAAGCCATCCTAGACTTCAGTAGGAGGGCGAGGCTCCCATTTATATGCGTGTGTTTCACTTTTCTCTCTAATCTAACACACACATCCTTCCATCTCTCTACTATCTCTCTAGAAATGACTAACTCATTATTCGAGCTTCCCCGACGCCTCGATCACTTTGAATCTTTGATATAACAGTGATATCTGTGACAACTACCTATTTTTAAGTTAGTAATCGACGGTAAAACTGTGACATTTTGACTCATCTAAATATTTGTTGAGTCAGTCTTTAAATGGTCATAATATATTACGTGCTAAATGTTCATTTTCTTAGGACCCTAGTTTACGAACGTACCTTCGATCTACGATCCTAGTTAACATCTTTAATGGTCAACGATATGCTCAAGTCACTTTAAGTTAGTGTCAATACCCTCGAAAAAGTTAGTTCAACTAACTTGTACTTCCCTTATTAAAAGATATATTTTCAACATATGTATACATTTAACTAGTACACACTTAATACTTACACATTTTACCATTTAACTTACACTTTATTTTACATAAAATATATACAAAGTTTACAAAAAATAAGAAACCCCGCCCCCAGTCTCTTGGAACCGGTCACACTACCCCATGGTCAAATGGAAGAAGTTGCTTTCCTTCTTTTACTCTTACACAGCCTCACTTCCTTTTCTTACAACACTCAAACATCCCTTAAACCTATCACTTCATAGTTTCTCTCATAACACACACAAATATTTTGAAAATCCTTCTCCCCTTCCCTCTCTTATGACCAACCACCACCACCAAGAATAACTACCACTCTAAAAAATTTACTATGTCTTAAAAACCCCTTCATTTGATACCTTAAACACTTGTAAACATAAAGAACCACCAAGAAACCACTAAAAGAACTCCATCAGGATTCCTCAAGAACTCAAACCCTAGTTCATCTGAATCATCTTTATAAGTTTTAAAGGTAAAAATCATGATGCAAGACGACTTGTGTCTATCTTGCACCAAAAAGCTCTCAAACTTGATTTTCTTGTACTTCCTATTATGGATTTAAGACCAAAGGAAAATATTGTTATTAGAACATAATGAGACTCTAAAATGGTGTTACATATGTCATGTAAACTTTCTTTGGTCATTTTAGGTTTTAGTACATTAAAAATGCTTGAAAGTGACTTGCTAAATTAAGGAAAACTAGCTGATTGAAATTTTATATTGACTTTAAAAGGGTGAAACTCCCTCATAACTTGTCCTTTTTACTTGTTATTTAGCTCTATGGAAAGCTCTTTGAGTTAGCTTTCCAACCATGGTAACCACAAGCTATAAAATAGGTTTTAGTCATTGAAATGGTGTGGAAGAAAAGTGTGCAAATCTGTCTTTTCAAGGACCGATTTGGTACTCCATTTTTAATAAGTTAGAAAGTGGTCATACTTTAATATTTCTCTTGGATTTAACTCATAAAATTTAACATATGGTTTTGTCTTGGATAAACTTATGGCCCCTTTGGATAAATCTTAGTTTTGGAGTCCCAATCATTGAGTCAAAGACAAGGTGTAAACTCAAATTTGCATGCACATATTTTTGTCCTACTTCACATGTTCATAACTTGGCCATTTAATGAAAAAGATTCATTCCAACTCTAAAACTTCATTTTATGTGTTAACTTTAAAACCTCGTAGGCCTTGATTGAAGATTCATATTTTTGAATCTCTTTTTGGTCGTTACAAAATAAGTTGTAAAGTGGACTATTTTGGCAAATTTCAACAACCAACTTGTTCTGATCATATCTCACTCTAAAATGCATATCAAGACTTGAGTTTTGGTGGAAAACTATTTAATATGTTAAAAAAGTCTCCCAAAAACATAGAGCTCAAATCCTTGATCTAGACCCTTTGGCATATGGGTTTTGTGAACGTGTCCATAATTGTGTTCGACTTTTGTTTAATCTAACTGAGTGGGTTAAAACACTTAATAAAATCCAAAAAAAGTTAAAGGACTTACATAATACATGGTATTTTGAGTTGTGAAAAGGATTGGATCAGACACACTTTTTGACTTGGTTAAACAGTCACTCGAAGTGACCATATTTTTGGGACAGATTATGATTATGTGAAATGGTAAAAAAACAACACTTAGTAACGAATCAAGCTAAATGGCATAACTAATTGTATGTTTTGTCCGAGAATATTTTTTAGGGTCTAATTAGTAGTATTACTTGCCTTAGGTCTCGGTTAGAAGGTGCACATTCATTGGGTTGCCTAGTTTGATCTTATTTTTGCCGAACTTGTAACCGATATCTTACTTGATAAGGTGAGTTTCTTACAGCCTCTCTTTTATCGTTTTACTTAATATTAGGGTGAAAAGCATGATGTGTCTTACTTAAACTACTTTGACTGTACCTTACAAGCTTTTGGAACTTATTGATCTATTGAACTTGTTTTGGAACTTATGAAACTTATGAACTTGTTTTAAACTTGTAAACTTGGTATGTATTGCTTGTTTGATGTTCTAGGGTAACACCATTACTTTTAGCTCATTGTGAGAAGTTGGTACTTATGGATAGCGCTATTAGGATAAGGAGCTACCTCCCCACTCCACAAATTAGGGTGCATAGTACTAGAACTAAGGCTAGTGTTATATAGCTAACACTAGGAGAATAGTAACTTATGACTAGTGTAGGGTTTTGCTACACTAAGGGATGGTAACTGGAAGGCTGAATCCATATAAGAAGTGACTCATACATAAACACTAGAGCATACATTGAAATACCTTGTGTTATGTTACTTTTGGTAAAGAGAACTGTTTTTGGGAAACCTAAACTATTTTGGTCACTCTGAATGTTTTTGAAACTATTTTGTATACATACTCCTGTGAGCTCACCAACTATTTTCATAGTTGATCATTTTTATCATGCTTTTCAGGTTATCAGGTTAAAGTGGAAAATGTGTGATTATGTTGCATTGGACATTTGTAGAAATATCGTTGTCTTGAAAAACAATTGTCTTATTTTGGAAATCTCATGTTCAGAAACAATTTATATTATCATGTTGTTCTTTTATACTCGTATTAAATTTGACGTAATTCGGATAATATTTATTCTTATCAAAATTATTTATGGTGTTTATTCTATCATCTTTTGTGATGTTATTGAACTGCTCGCGCCCAGTGTTTCCGCTTTAGCGGGGTGTGACAGATTGATATCAAAGCCTAAGGTTATAGAGAATGCCAAATTTCTAAAACAAAAACATCAACTATAACCAAACTTATATTTTCTAAAAATAACCAACATCGTATGAGTCGACTAATCTGAGCATTGCATCGTTAGACCTCAATTAGACAGAGCCTGATCAACTGCGTCTAATTGAGGGGAAAACATGGAATGCTGGGAGTAGTTATCACTTTTACTACGTTTTAAAAACCGACTTTCTACTTAGATCAATGAAAAGCATACTTGGGCACATGTGCATGGTACACTGTAGACTTTTGGATATCCACTATTAGCATTTAAGTATGTCATGCTTTGTTCTGATTGATTATCTTATGTTCTGAGCGTATTTTTATTTCGGTTACTTTTGTCACAATATGTCACACAATTTGTCTTCATACACTGATGACTCTGCAGACAAGTCGAGATGTACGCCTAGCTTGTTAGCCCTGTTTTTATGTAAAGTGATGGTCACTATTATTCCCGAGCCTTGTAAAAGAAAAACGTAGTTTACAGGAATTCATTTAAGCTAATTGGGCCTTGATAGGTGTAAAATACACATATCTATTTATACCTAAAATAGCCCAATTAAACCCAAAACAGACCAAAAATGGCAAAAATATGCTTGTATTTGTGTTTTGTGTGTGCAGGTAC
>BQNB010137993.1:0-17770 GCA_026074375.1 Tanacetum coccineum | reverse complement strand
GCCCGTTAAAGTGTTGTTTTTGGTTAAGTCGGCAAAATATAAATTTAAAACTTGAATCGTAAAAATATACACCACACAATGACACATCACCCCTACAAGACATAGCCAGGGTCTTCCCCAGCTTTTGCAGTAAACTACAAAGTTTTATCTTACGAATATTTTAGTAACAGTGTGTCAAACAATCCGAAAAACTAAAAATAAACTCAACTGTTATGATCTAATCATCGAATTTGCCTGTCATCGAATTAACAATTAATCATGAATAATATCATATATCTTATCCATGATAAACTTGCACGTGTTTATCACGGATAACAAATTAACTTTAATTAAAACCCGATCAGTTAACAAATTAAACTATCGAATTTGACACATAAAATTTCATATAACCTAGGGTTTTGTCTAATTAATTTTATCCACTATAAAGATTCAATCTTTTATAAGTATAAAACGCCGAAAGGGCTTAAAAATTTAACCAAGAACCCTAATTTGTCAAATTTTACATCTTTGTAATTACAATTCTATATGATGGCTCGTGATGTTGCTGTTGGGTTTTTACATCTATTGACCAATTGAAATCAGGAGTACGCAACGAAAAACACATAAACACGTATAGAATACATAATTAACAAAAAATAAAGAACGTGTACCTTTTAGCAATTAATGAACCACCTTCTTGAATATACGCGTGTGTATAAATCGAATACCACGCAATAACCACCCAAGATTTAAAGGTAGACCTCTCTACTTCAACACACACAATACGTTCTTAGCAAACAATTAAGTATGTTTGTAACACCCCCAAAATGGGTCGCAGCGGAATATGGGTTTGGGAGTGTTACTTCATAGATCAATAGCACAAGATAAATACAGAACGACCATTAAAAGTCGTTTAAAACTGATACATTGGATTTGGCAAATTATTTGTTACAAAAGCTCGAAGCTTCACTTGTTCACTTGTTCAAAATACCAAGATTTCCAGCCCATAACAATTATACAAAAGTAATGCGACCAAATCTTTAATGCATGACATCCCAAAACATGACCACCAATGTATCCCTTGCACCTCGTGCCTTATTGATCCCCTGAAAAACATGCTTTAAAACGTCAACAATAATGTTGGTGAATTCATAGGTTTGTAAAATGTATGAGTGTAGGACCGCAATTGTTTAGAGTGTGTATTGCATGGTATACAATATCCAAAACAGTAAGTATTGCATGGTATACAATATCCAAAACAGTAAGTATTGCATGGTATACAATATCCAAAACAGTAAGTATTGCATGGTATGCAATATCCAAAACAGTAAGTATTTCAAAGTTACTTGCGTCCAATTGTAAAACAAAGCATGTTCTCACCCCAAAACTTATAAATCATTGTAAAATGTAAAACGTGGGGCTATGAACTCACCTCGAGTGGATGAGTTTAACAATGTAAATCACAACAGAAAATGCGTCACAGTTACGCCCGAATGCAACCTAATCGATTATAAGTCGTATGAGTACTAAGTACTTTGAATAACTACAACCATATATAATTCTATATAGCTACATCACCATCTAATTGTGTTTGTGAAATATCATTTAAGCTACGTTTGATAAATGATAACCGTGTTCGTACTCGTATAATCGAATAAATAGTTCAATCGTCTTTGTAAAATAATATTTATAAAGTTTAAGACATGTATAAATATTATATAAATGATTCTAAAACGTTTCTCAAAAATTTATATTAAAAATGAACCAACACTATTCACGTCAAAAATTAGTGCACAAGTATAAAATAGTGCGTATCTTTCTTGTTTTAAGCCCTTTTGAGATGTTTCTTACGTCCATGTTCTCGTATTAAGTCGATGTATTAAAATATTACATTTTCATATTTTGAAATCCCCTGCTGAACATTGATTTTTACTGTTCATAACACTTATAAGCTTATTTTTATAACTTTAATTAACGCGGTAAAACTCGAAAAAATGTATATCTTTTTAGTTTTAGATCCGTAATTAGTGATTCTTCTCGAGCATGTCTTCGTTCTAAAGTTTTATCAAATAAATGATGTTTTCAAAATGTTCATGTCTCAGATGAACAGTAACTTTTATAAAATTATTTATTGTCGTAATCGTGAAAAATACATAACTCCTTCGTTATTAATCCAAAAATTCTGATTCTTATTGTTTTGAAATCCTAAAATCATGTATACATTTTCATTAGATGTGAATAGTAATTTGTTTTTATAAAATTTATTTTATAAACGCGTTTAATTAACGTTAACTTAAAATTAGCATATCTCCTTCGTTATAAATTGGTTTTTTGAGTTTTCTACAAACCCATGATCCTTGTGACATGTAGTATTTTATAAAATCATAAAATATATGCTTTAAAATTTGAATTTAAACAGACCCTTTTTGATATTTTCTCAAAATGTGTTTAAAAGTAGTTTTTATAACTTTTTAGTTTTACACTTGTTACATGTCCATTACAACCATTATTATCAAATGGATTTACTAACACCTAGGGTCCCTTAGTCCTTGATTAGTCCTAAAGTGTATCCAAGGAATCACAAGATCCATAAGTTTAAATACTCATTTGTCCATAACTTTATATATGTTACTGTTAAAGTAACTTTGTTTATATTATGTTATATATATAATACCATTATGTACAATACTTATATATCTATTTAACATGATAACTACGGTCATATAAACTAAGAACTAAAATATGTACCATACATAAACAAGTGCTTTAAAAAATCCATTTGTACAAGTAAATAAGTTCTTAGTTGTGATTACTATATAACCATTTTATACAGATATAAATCATGAATGTTAAAGAAAATTAAGGTTTTTAGGTAACCTTAATATGAAGTATGATGATGAAAAATATGATCTAAACCCTTTTTTAGATGACAAACCCAAGCTTTCAACACTTGAAAACCCTTAATTCAAAGTTAACCCTAATCTTGGATATTTCTTGGTTTAACACTTGTAATCCTATAAACCAATCCTCTCCTATAACCTTATTGGGTTATTTTATAATGATGTAGAAACACTTGGAATATAGGTAACAAAAATTGTATGGATGGTTTGTGGTGGTGTATGTTCATGACGTTGGCATATAGAGAGGAAATAAGAGTGTTTGTTTTGTTTTTACCAAGGAAATGTATTATGTATGTGTCTGACGTTATCTTCTAGTTAGGCATTATATACCATAGAACTAGTCAAGGAAACACTTAGAGGAATTCTTGGTCAAGAATACATGAAAGTCTTGAGAAAAATATCTAAATGTTCCTAAAACTAGAGAACATCTCATGAAATCAAGGGGAGTGTTTTGTAGATAATATATTTGTATCTCCCATCTCATATCCGGCCGTAAGAGTGTATATGTGATGTTATTTTGCAAATTTTGAGTATTGAGTATAATTGTGGGTATTTGTTAAAGCGTAAAAAAGTTTTGGTGTGGTTTCCGTGGGATGCCTAGCATTTTATCCGCGAATCGTAAACAACTTTACGCAACCAATAATAAAAATAAAATGAACAAAGTTAATAATTATCCTCAAAATAATTACTTAACACTTGCTTGATGTTTAATTGTTTGATGCCCGTTTACATTGAATGATAATTTTTAGCTTACGCGATTTAACTTAACGATTACGATTTAAAAGCAAACACGTACAATACTAAAAATAAATAGTGAATTTATTGACGTCGTAAATGACCTAAATTGAGGTGTTATGATTCATTTGCATAATATGCCTTGCCATGACCTTTCATTATAGGGGTCATTAATGAAAAAGTAAAAGAGTTGGTTGATTTGCTATTGGAACTAGGATCAAATGATTTATTTGAAGAGCTAGAAAGTATTTTCCTAGTGAAGCTGGGGAATAGTCCAGGGAAGCCGAGATATAGTCTAAAAAGTTAGAGGAAAATGCATCCTCAATATTGAAAGTATGGTGGTTGGGAGAAGACATCACTCTGTTAACAACCCAGCGGTAAATAACATAAGTTACTTATATAATAGTATAATAGTTATGTACTTTACATTACTCATACGACGGAGATGTAGTGGCTAAGGAGGAAATTTCTTGGATGGAATTAAAGAAAATGTTGGTATAGTTAAGGTTTCAACCTTGTTATATTTTAACAGTGGATCTTGATACCAATCTAAAACACCCCCATTTGACAAATATTAACAGCGGAAGCTAAGCTGGGGTATTTTTTCATAGTTACAAACAGTCATAATCATAGGAAAATGGACTCGTTAAGAGGACGTATCTTTGGGAAAGAAAATTTAGTTATTCATTCATTTATTATCAGAGTTTTACAAAAAGAGAGATCCTAAAATATATAAAACATAAAGTTTGAAATGATAACTGTTTTTTAGCATCATTCAAGTCCGTGCCACTCCATGCCATGAGTTGCTCAGTTACCTGAGATAAACATGCTAAAAAGATCAATACAATGGTTGAGCAAAATTCATAGGTTTATGGTAAATAGTTTGAATACAAGTCATCCATAAATAGTGGGTTACGTTGTTATACACCCATAAGTGTAATAATTGCAATGAGTACAATTATTATAGAAAACAGTATTATTGCCCTAAGCTCATGACACCGATACCTTGAGATAATTAATAATCAAAAAAAGATTGCCAAATGGGGTGCCCTTGCCAACAACACCCGCATTAGTGATTCAAATGAAGTGTTTATTTGGTTACCAGAAGTATAGGTTCACCAACAAGGAAGTTCAGTCCAAATAGATCTATTCAAAGCATACGCCTCATTACTCTGAAAAAGTTAATTAACGGTTCTTGATACGTGGGGTTTAATGGCAAAAAGTAAGGACTTAGGCCAATAATGCATAAGAATAGCATAAAGTTGGAAAAATATTTTGTATTCTGGATTTATGCCATGCTACTCCCCTTGCGGGTTTATGAAACAGTTCAAAGATTTAAAATGCTCGGAGTGGCTTATATACTCACTTAACATGGAAAATTCTGATTTGATGGCAAAAGTATATCAGTTAAAGTAACGGCCTCTTCACGCAACCTGGGGTAATATGTCAAGTCTTAGTTTGATTGTTTAAGTTTCAAAACTTTACAGAGTTTAACATACATATTTGATTTATTAATTTATGGAATTATTGTATCACTGTTCGGGCTATCATAATCCAGAGGCCATGTAGTATCGTTTGAGGAGTCAGGGCACTTTAAATCATAAGCCCAGCAAACTCGTCAAAACAAATACCCAAATGGAACCTCTTACATAAAATTCCCTAGTAATGTGATACGATAAGATTTTAAGTTTTTCAAAAGCTAGTTGATGATAAATTACGTTAATTATATAACGTAATTGTTTTATAATGCGTCGATCGATGATTAATAACGATTGATGTATCGGGTTTAAAGAATATATATTATAATTTATATAAAAATATTGTAATTTATATTTTTAAGAATACAAAATGGCAATATATACCCTTGGTTTATAAACTTTTACAAGTTTAGTATATAATAAGTATATAAATATTAAACCTTTAACTTTGAAACTTGGTAAGATAGGTCCTTATAGTTATAACTTTGGAATAATGACATTTTCAGCACCTCTAGTTTTAAATTTCAAAAAGTTACGATATATACCCCTATGCATGAAAACATTTGCAAATCAAGTCCAAAATTCAAAATTTTGATATTTTTGGATTCGTATGCCTAGAAAACAACTTCAAGGGCATCTTTTTCTTGATTCTTGGCTTCAATTCTGATCTTAAGGCTTCTCTTGATCCTCTTTGGTCTGATTTTAGAACTCCATTTGTATTTGTGATGAAGATTTGAGGTGTGTTTGAATGGTATGTGTATGTATGCGTATATATAGTACTCGAACACCCTTGGTGGCCAAGTTTTCTTGGTGTGGTGGCCAAGGGTTGTAGGGGAATGACTAAGGGCAGCTAGGTGATGAGTATGGAGAGCTAGGAGTGTAGCTTTGCAAGGTGGAAAGGTTGTGGTGGTGGGGGAGGTTCGGTTTGCTAGAAAGGGTAACGAAGAGGGTGTTTTCTTGGTAACAAAAAGTATTGTAGAAAGAATGGAAGGCAAAGAGGTGGAGTAGGTGTTGGGTGGAGATGTAAGAGTAGTGAGGTTATGGTGGTGCTTGGATGCTAGCTTGGTTTAAAATGGGTCAAAAATGAAATAAAGGGGTGTCAGGTTTGAATTTAGGTTCAGGTTAGGGTTTTTAGTTTTAAATTCGAGTCAGGGTTAAGGTTTAGGATAGATTAGGGTTTAGAAATTAAGGTTGTTGAGTTAGTATTTAAGGTTTCGGTTTATGTTTAGTTTTTAAATGAAATTAGGGTTTTAAAAATAGTTTAGGGTTTCGGGTTAGGGTTTTTAGGTTTTAGACGTTTGCATTAGGGTTTAGGATTAGGGTTTAATTAGGGTTTATTGTTGGGCATAGGAGCTTGTACCTTAGGGCTTAAAGTAATGGTTAAGAAACTAGAAGAAAAAATATGGTGGTTAAATGAGCTTATCTGAATCGTTCTTTATTGAATTGTACATTGAGTTAAACGGTTCGTTGTACCATGGTTTTGGCGGGAAGTTTGATACAAATATTATTCTATATGATATTTTTTACACATTGCCTTGAATACTTGTACATCTCATTTTATATGTGTACATTAATACTTTGGGTTTATATAAACGTGTGTATGTTAAAGTTCATTTAATAGTAACGTTTTGAAAAGTACGTTAAATGGATAACGTATTTGGTAAAAATGATGTTAGAATATTGACTTGACATATTAGGATGTTTACTTGATATAAACATAGATATAGATGGCATTGGTAGAGGTTGCAGTCGGATATCATTGACTTTTGAGATGCAAGTTACGTTGATAATGAGATAAAGCAAAATAAAATTCCTTGTTAAAAGGTGCGTATATACTAAACAGATGTACTTATGTGCATTAATTTAATAGATGGATAATTACATTGATGAAAATTACGGGTTGTTATAGTCTCCCTCCCTTAAAAGAAATCTCGTCCCAAGATTTAGTTGGATGCCGGAGTGATGTTTGAAAATAGATGTGGATACTTGGCACGAATTTGATCTCGCATATCCCACGTTAAATTTTGGGTCCTCTTTTAGAGTTCCATATTATTTGACTATAGGATTTTCGACTTTTGTTTCAGTGCTTTGACTTCTCGATCCATGATCTCCACTGGTTCTTCCACAAAGTTGAGTTTGTCATCAAGGAGAAGTTCTTTCATTGGAATAACAAGGGATTCGTCCGATAAGTATTTCTTTAGATTAGAAACGTGGAAGGTATTATGGACATTTCTGAGTTCTTCAGGAAGTTCAAGTTTATACGCCACTGGACCGACCCTTTTAAGGATCTTAAATGGTCCAATGTACAGGGAATTAAGCTTTCCTAGTTTTCCGAATCGGATGACACCTTTTTGAGGTGACACTTTTAACATAACTCGATCTCCAACTTGAAATTCTAAAGGCTTTCGCCTTACATTGGCGTAACTTCTTTTTCGATCTCTTGTAGCTTGCAAGTGTTGTCGAATTTTCACTATCTTTTCAGTGGTTTCATGGATTATTTATGGTCTCGTGATTTGAACATCTCCAACTTCGGCCCAACAAACAGGTGATCTGCACTTTTGACCATAAAGTGCCTCAAATGGTGCTGCCTTATATAGCAACTCGCCCCCGCTCTACACAATCGCTACCATCATCCTCCCCCCGCCCACTCCAACCACCCATCCTTCTCCACTCTCATACTAGATTTTCTTGTTGTCTAGTTGTCAGATTTTTTGTGTGGGGATCATTAGATTTTTTTTGTTTGAGAAGTTATAACCACTCCCCCCAACCTCCTCTCTCCAACAAACTCCTTCCCCATAACACCCACCCCCATGCCCCTCCGAAGCATGTCTTCTAGTGTTTGGATGGTCCTTTCAATTTGCCCATCAGTTTCGAGATGATATGCCATACTCATGTCTAATTGAGTACCCAAAAGCACTTTGTAATGATTGCCAGAATCTAGATGTGAAATGACTGTCATGATCCGAGATGATAGGTATTGGTATGCCAAGCTGGGAGACTATTTCTTTGATGTACAACCTTGTAAGGGTTTCCATACTATGTGTCTCTCTGGTAGGGATGAAAATGTGGGATTTAGAAGGCCGACTCGACCAATGACCCAAATTTTTCATGTTGTTTAATGTTTTTTGGTAGTTTTGTGATGTTGAAATCAAATCGTTATTCTTTTACTACTTCCAACATTGGAATATCCGGTTGTATCAGTAAGCTGGATGGCTTCTTACATTCTACCTTAACTTTAGAACATGTCAAACATTTGTCAACATATTCAGCGATGATTGCCTTCATGTTAGGCCACCAATAGAGTTTCTTTAGATCCTGATACATCTTGTCAGAACCTGGGATGAAATGGAATACTTTGATTTATGGGACTCATGCATGATTAAGTCTCTCAGATTACCAAAAAGTGGTAACCAGCTTTGGTTTTTGATACATCGGGTTCCATCAGGACGTATTTCAAATGCATTGTCCATTCCTCGTAAGTTTTCTGCCTTGATGTTTTCTTCCTCGAGTGCTTCAGTTGATACTTTTAGTATTTGGATGGTAACTTTTGGATAATATGGTCATAACTAATGATCTAACTCGGTCGTGGTTTGATTCGTTCCTTCTGGCTATTAAGGCTTCTGCTACAACATTTGCCTTTCCAGTGATGGTAGCGAAATTTCGTCAATCATAATCTGCAAGAATTCTTGCCAACGACGTTGTCTCATGTTCAAACTCTTTCTGATCAAGGATATCTGGAAAGCTTTTTTATGATAAAGTGAATCACAGTACATTTGGTGCCATAAGATAGTGTCTCCAAATTTTAAGAGGTAACACTACTGTCTTTAATTCGAAGATCTTGAGGGTATAGTTTTCTTCATTAGGCTTAGTTGTCGGATACTATAGTAATACCTTCTCTCTTTTGGGGGGCAATTTTAACACCGCTCTCAAAACTTGATAGGGATGTATTTACAGTAACAACAAAATCGTCATTTCCTTCTGGTAATGTTAAGATTGGAGCTTCACATAGCTTATGTTTTAGCAGTTGGAAGGCTGACTCTTGGTTTTTTCCCCGAATATACTTCTTGTTTTTCTGGGTTAAGTCAGTCAAAGACTTTGCAATCTTCGAGAAATCTTTGATAAATCTCCGATAATAACCGACAAGTCCTATGAATTGACATATTTCTGTGGGTGTAGTAGGAGATGTCTAATTCTTAACTGCTTCAATCTTGGCGGGGTCAATATGAAGTCCTTGACTATCAATTAAGTATCTAAGAAATTGCATGATACGAATCCAGAAATTGCACGATATGAAGTCCTTGACTATCAATTAAGTGTCTAAGAAATTTTCGCCTGACTTCTTTTCCATTACTTGGATTATGAAAACTTGACAACCTCAGGATATATACCTTTTGGTTTTTATACAGGATATGAGACTTAGTCGGGTTTTACTTTGATTACCTCAGATGATTAAAGTTTCACCGTTGATTGGGATGTGGACGACTTTCTCGTCATAGATAATTCTAGCATGATACTTGTATAACCAATCCATACCAATGACGACGTCAAAACTACCGAGTTTGATTGGCATAAGATCAATTTTGAAAGGTTGGTTTAACAAGGTCAGGGTGCAACCCTGAATAATGGTGTTTGTACTTACTAGGTTTTTGTCAGCCATTTCGATATTGTAAAAGGTATCTATTGTAATGGGTGGAATATTTAGCATAAAGGCAAGAGATATGGATATGAAGCTTTTATCGGCTCCATAATCAAATAATACTCTAGCTAGATGTTGGTTTAGAAGGAACATACCCGTGACTACGTTCGGGTCTTGGTGAGCATTCCTATCCCTCAGCATGTAGGCTCTTCCCTGGGCATTGTTGTTGGTGGTCTTTCGGCACTGATTTGCATAATGCCCTTTCTCTCCATGGCATGGACATGTAAATTTGTCAATGGTAGCAGATTACTTCCGGCAGCGCGCACAGTCGCGCGCACACTTGTTGTTTTTGCATAGGATTCTTGGTCAGATGGACCCACCTTGTTGCCATTGTATTACACTTGACATGTGCAAAGGTCCTATGTGATGCAGAGTGAATTCTTACACACGGGAACAGTTTCCAGCATACCCATTGTTTTCAGTTGGTTTTGGTAGAGCATAAGCCTAAAGATTTCACGGTCTTATGTTCTGTTATTGTTGGTGATTATAGTAGCGATTGTTGGTGTTGGTGTTATGGTAGTTGTTGTTGTTGAAAGTTCTTCTGTCGTATAAACTGTTCGTTTTTTTTGTTTGGATTTCACTTTGTTACCGGTAGTTGTTCTTTTTTTTGTTTTTTAGTTGGAGTGTGCTTAGGTTACCTGATCCAATTAGCCTCCTGGGCTATGTTAATGACTTCCTCTAGAGTTTGAGGTTTAAAGGCGTAATGGTACCATTTCCCTTCAATAACGTTTCGAAGGCAATCCCCCGATGAAGACTTCCATCCTTTCTCATAATCTGTCACCATAGAGGGATACAAAGGTTGCCAATTCCTGGAATCTAATTCACATATGTCTTGAGTTCAGTCACCTTCACATGTCAGATGGTTAAATATTAGTTTCCATCTTCTGGACCTTAGTTCGGGGACAATACTTCTTTATTAAAAGCTTCTTGAATTCAACCCAGGTTATATATTGTAAGCTTCTTTATTCCAATAGGTTGGGCAAAAGAATGCCACCAGGATAGAGTTTTTCAGTTAAAGTCACAATAGCTAACTTCATCTCTGTAGTCTTCGGAACAGTTGTACGGGGGAAGAAAATCTGATTTCAATTCGATCAAACACGGATAAGTCCAACAAACTCACTTCTAAACTTTGAAATTGAAAGGTTGGCAGCTTATAAACTCTTTGTAGTTACATTTTTCTTGTTACATTGAGGCTTATTTTTTCTTCGGTTTGTTCCTTTGGTATTATCAGCCATTTGCCATATGTTGCTACTTGTGCTTCCAGAGCTGCATGGTTCTGACACTGTCAGCAAACTAGTTTCCTGATGGCAGCTTGAGACATGGTGGTGCTGCAGATGTTGATGGTCCTTTTTGGAGGCATTCTATCAAACATAAGAAACTCGTAATAAGAATGATAAAGATAAAATTCAATGCTTATTTTTGACTTTAAGCAATTTTATACAATAGTGATATTGAAATCATAAAAATATTTATTTGATTATGAATTCTAGCAAGCATCTTGACTTATTAGTTATTTTCGAGGAAGTCATGATGTGATTCGTATAATGATAATGTGGAGATGTACATATAAGACACAAGATGAATATATATAAAAAGGGAATCACATTATATTATATTATGGAATAACTTTGCCTTTTGTACTGTACATAGTCAAAATTTGACAAGAGTTGTTATTTTATACCACATATCCTAATGGCTAGGTTCTAGCAAAAGCTGTTTTGTGAAATCGTAAAATTTATATTTATTCTTTTTCAATTAGGTAAGATTATGTACGCGAAACGAAAAATTTGCAATATTACCGTTAATCTCAAAAGAAAGGTATTCTATGCAAGGCATGTACTACTGGTGTACGGAAAGCCTTAATAGCACGCGAATATCACTATTATTGCTTTATGTCTAAAAAGATATTTTAGAACTTGTAGCAATAAAAACCATGTTTATTTCACATTTTGTGAAACGAAGCTATCTACTTGTATTATTTTTATAAAACCGTCTACACTTTAAATAAATTACCCGTAACCCACATTTCAAAATACAAAGGGGGGGGGGGGGGGCCCCCAAAAAAAAAAAAGAAATCATCATGCATATGCCTTACATAGCTAACTACTTACTTCTTTTCTTTATTGAAAAATCCTTCACCATGCTAGTCTTGTACCTATTTAAAAATCTCAAGTCTAACAATGGCATATATTCTTTAAAGTATTAGGGATAGACCATGATAAAATAGTGTCATGAAACGTGACTATTCTTCAATAGTATGCACTCACATGCATATTGAAATGTTTAGGAAACTAGTGATAAATTTGAGTTAAATAAGGCTTGCCATCTGCAAACTTTTTGCGTATCTAAACTTTGAAAATAAGAAGTAAGCAATAAGGTTCGAGTCTAGGGTTTTCATTGGATTCTCAAGCCTAGGAACACCGGGTTTGTAAGGGTTGAAGTCGAAGGGAAAGTTTGACCTCTTGCCACATCACTCTCCTCGTCGTTATTTAGGCAAACTTGGCACCTCGGTAAGTCATCCTCGTTAGTTTGAAATCTAATCATTTAAATGTGATTAAGTTGTAGTTTAAAGAACCCACGGCGTTATGATGACCAAGACGCATGGGCACGCAATGGTACAGCCCATGCGTGGTCCTTGTGTCCATGCGTGTGCCAACACCTTTGACCCAACATACGTGCGATAGAAAATTAGTGTAAACCACGACGTTCATAAGAACAAATAACGGACCAAGGGATTCTATGGATATTTAAAACTTATACGGTAAATCGGTTGGTTCACAGGGAATGAAAAATAAACGATAGATTATACGTTACTTGCACGACACTAACATGCGTCGATCTTGGTATAAAACCAAGCTTAGCCTACCTGCATGCAACGAACCACAGTGAGCTATTGGCTCACTGTTGGGAAGTCGCATCCCTAAAGAAAACCGGGTATAAGAATGTGCTCGAGGGACATTAATTATAATGAGGCCTTGTAATACTAGACACAACTTGCATTCAAAAACCATTTAACAAATGTAAGGAAACACACCACAAAAGGGGTATTCGCGAATCCACAGCAAGACGCTGTTGGCCATGTCTCGCATTTGAATCGTCTTGTGTTTCATGTCTCTCATTTTAAAAACTTTGTTAACAATTGTTAAGACAGAAAATCATGCGGGGTGTCTTCTAAGTGGAAGCTCTAGTTATGCATGTTATTTTAAGGCTCATTGTGTGGGAGAAGAAGCCACAACAGTGGTCTCTAAAACCCACTATTTGGGGCTGACGCATAGAGAAATAGAAAAAAAGAACCAAAGGGAGCGGAGTCAATAACAATTCGTGATTAGAAGTCATCTCGATCAATAAGGACGCATCAGGACGCAAGGGTACATCGACAAAGGATGTCAAGTGTTCTTAGTTTAAATGATGAAGAAAGAGGAAACTGAGGCATTCAAAAAACGAATAGAAGACGTGCCTGTCACCAGAGACTTTCTAGAAGTATTCCCTAAAGAATTGCCAGGATTACCCCTGACACGCCAAGTAGAATTTCACATCGAGCTGATACCTGGAGCTGCACCTGTTGCACGCGCACCCTATCGTCTTGCACCTGCAAAGATGAAAGAACTAGCCGAACAACTAAAAGAACTTTCCGACAAAGGTTTTATAAGACCAAGTTCCTCTCCGTGGGGAGCACCAATCTTATTTGTCAAAAAGAAAGATGGATCCTTCCGAATATGTATCGATTATCGTGAGTTGAACAAACTTACAATGAAAAATCGTTACCCCTTACCAAGGATCGATGACTTATTCGATCAGTTGCAAGGGTCTAGCATCTACTCGAAAATTGACTTAGGCCAGGCTATCATCAGTTGAGGGTTAGAGAAGAAGACATCCCCAAGACTGCTTTCAGAACACGGTACGGACACTATGAGTTCCAAGTTATGCCTTTTGGTTTTGACCAACGCACCTGCGGTATTCACGGACCTCATGAACCATGTGTGCAAACGATACTTGGATAAGTTTGTAATTGTGTTCATCGACGATATTCTCATATACTCCCGCAATGAGAAAGAACACGAGGAACACCTGAAAACTATTCTAGAGTTGCTGAAGAAGGAAGAACTGTATGCCAAATTTTCCAAGTGTGAATTTTTGATCAATACGGTAAAATTCCTTGGACACGTGATTGACAGCAGTGGTATTCATGTAGACCCAGCTAAGGTTGAGGCTGTTAAGAATTGGGCATCTCCGACCACTCCTTCGGAGATTCGCCAATTCTTAGGTCTTCCAGGTTACTATAGGAGATTCATCGAAGGATTCTCTAAAATAACTAAGCCCATGACTGAGCTGACGCAGAAGAACCAGAAGTTTAACTGGGGTGAAGAACAGGAAACAGCTTTTCAACTATTGAAACAGAAGCTATGTGTTGCACCTATTCTAGCACTACCGGAAGGCAGTGATGATTTTGTGGTGTATTGTGATGCATCCATAAAAGGGTTAGGTGCCGTACTTATGCAAACAATGAAGGTTATTGCATATGCTTCTAGACAACTGAAGGTTCACGAGAAGAACTACACCACTCATGATCTAGAATTAGGAGCAGTAGTGTTCGCCCTAAATATCTGGAGACACTATTTGTATGGCACAAAATGTGTAGTGTTCACCGATCATAAGAGCCTACAACATATCTTAAATAAAAAAGAACTCAATATGAGACAATGCCGATGGATAGAACTCCTAAGTGATTACGATTGCGAGATTCGTTATCACCCGGGGAAAGAAAATGTCGTAGCAGATGCTTTGAGTCGAAAGGAAATGAGCGAACCATTACGAGTAAGAGCCTTAGTTATGACTATTGGCTTAGACCTTCCATCATGAATCCTTGAGGTGCAAAAAGAAGCAGTTAAGGTTGAAAACCTTGAAGCAAAAGATGTTAGTGGCATGTTAAAGAAGTTAGAAGCCCGCGCTGATGGAACGTTATGTTTGGATAATAGAAGTTGGCTACCGTGTTACGGTGACACAAGACCTTTGATTATGCACGAGTCACATAAGTCAAAGTATTCTATTCATCCAGGATCTGACAAGATGTACCATGACATGAAGATGTTGTATTGGTGGTCAAACATAAAGGCTGACATCGCTACATATGTTAGTAAATGCCTGAATTGTGCCAAGGTCAAGGCTGAACATCAGAGGCCCTCTGGTTTATTGGTCCAACCCGATATACTAGAATAGAAGTGGGAGAAGATACCATTGGATTTCATCACCAAGCTACCCAAAACGGCAGCAGGATTCGATTCGATTTGGGTCATTGTTGATCGTCTTACCAAGTCTGCTTACCTTTTGCCAATGAGGGAGACGGATTTGACGGAAAAATTGACAGGGCTATATATGAAGGAGATAGTAGCAAGACATGGAATACCGGTGTCAATCATCTCCGATCGTGATAGCCATTTCACTTTGAGAGTTTGGCAATCCTTGCATAAAGCATTGGGTACACAGTTGAACCTAAGCACTGCTTATCACCCTCAGACCGATGGTCAGAGTGAGAGAACCATTCAAACAATAGAGGACATGCTAAGAGCTTGCGTAATTGACTTCGAGAATGGTTAGGATAGACATCTAGCCTTGGTAGAATTTTCGTACAATAATAGTTATCACACGAGCATTAAAGCTGCACCGTTCGAAGCACTTTACGGCAGAAAGTGCCATTCACCTGTTTGTTGGGTTGAAGTTGGAGAAGCACAACTCACCGGACCGGAGATTATTTTAGTTTTCGTTTACTGTTCATCATTTTATTATTAAGCTTTAAAAATTTCATATTAATTTGTACTTACTGTTTTTTAAACTTGTACTCTTCATTTCTAAGCAATAAAGCAAGTTGAGTTTAGATTGTTTTCAAGTAATCGTGTTATAAGCTATTTCTAGTTAATAAGCTTGCAATAAGCTCAAATTAGCTTATTTTGTTTCTTTGAGTTCTAAAATTGTTCTAATATTACTAGAAGCTTTTTGAATACTAAAATTGTCTATTATTGTTCAAAAATGATCATTTGACGTTAAAGCTGATGTATTTTGAGCTAATAGGAGTATTAAGTCTAATTTAGCTTATTGAGTTTTAAGCTCTTGGTTTTGAGGCAATAGGTGCAACATAGTTCATTGAGATTTAGGTAAACTCATTCTGAAGAGTGACATAGTGTCGTAAATTCTTCGTTTTCAGTTATTATCGTTTTGAGAATACAATAAAATTCAGGTTTCATTGCATTATAATTCCATTCTCAGCTTAATTTCAGCTTAAAATCATTTGCTAATTGGTATTCATTTTGTTATTCCATTTTCAAATTTCGCTTGGTTAGGTTATTTTTAGTTGTCGTAAGTCTTTCATTAGTGAAAACTTGTTTAATCTCAATTTTGCCTTTGAATTCTATCATAATAAGTAAGTAGCTAGCTGATAAACTAGCTCATTACTTTTAATAAGCTGTAGGTTTTATTGCTCAACTAGCTTAATTAGGTTAGTTTTAGATTGAGTAGTTATAAGGTTTTAGTATTTGAGCTTTAAAATAGATTTTAAGTAAAATTAGTTTGGACAGTTTTTAGTTAAACTAGTGTTTGGGTTAATGCATTTTTGACTTGTAAAGTCAACAAAATTCTGTCAAAACACTTTACACAGTTGAGTTAAGTCATAATATCAAGTTTAAAACAGGTTTTAAAACTTAGTTTGTAGAGATTCAAAATTTAGAGCTTAAAAAGATGATCCTAGCACCAGGGCAGTTTTAGAGTACAAAGTATTTTAGATTTTAATGAATTAAAGCATTCAAGAGTTTAAGTTTGGTTAATATAAGTTTAGATACATGTAGGTAGTTGGTTTTAAGAGTTCTCACTTTAGAAAACTTAGCTTGCATTTAAATTTTTGGTCAAGTATATCAGCAACATCAGTTAATACTGTTGTTGCTATTCACTTTTCTAGCCACTCTTTAGCTCTTGAAATAATTAGTTAGGACTTAGAATTAAGCATATTGATAGTATTCCACTAGCTTAATATAGATAAACTTTTAACTTTCATTAATAAGCTTTTGATTAGCTTTTATGTTCTTACAAAAGTGATATAGCAGTAGCTTAAATTTCTAGCTTATTTCTCTTGAATTCCTACTTTCTAGTTGTCATTTCCAAGTTTCTTTTATCTAGGTTAACTCTATATACCTAGTATAGCTTAACTTCAAAGTTTAAGTTTCTAAGATTTAGAATTGAGCTAATTAGCTTATTAGGTATAGCTTAAAAACAGTTTTAAGCCTGAACTTGCACTTCTTAATAGCAAATTTTCTTATTAATCTTGTATATCTTTAGCTTATTTCTTGTTAGAAATCCTTAGTATACATCTTAAGCTCCATATAGCATCTTTTAGTTTTTACTTTCATTTAGTAATATTAAGCAAGTAATAAGCAAAAGATTAAAAAAGTTAGATTTTCAAAGTAAAGGCTTAGTTTCTGTAACACAGATGAAAAAGCTAATTTTCTAGCTTATCTAGTGGATAAAAGTTCAATAAGCTTTTATTAAAGTTGTAGTGTGTAAGTTCAGGAACAACTCTGTAGTTTTAAGTTTTTGCTAATTTTCACTTTTTAGATAAGCTCAAAATAAGCCAAGTCGTAGGGTTCAATTTGTACTTTTTCAATAGTTAGAGGTTGTCTGTTTTAACTAGAGTGTAAATTTCCATTAGTTATCCCGCCTACCCTGTACTTTCATTCTTTACACTTTCTACCCTGTCTTTTCAGTTTAATAAAATAGATTTAATATTTTTGAAATTAGTTTATTAAAATTAGGGTTTTAGGTTTTAATTAGAAAAATTAGGGTTCAATTGGTTTATAAAATTTGGGCATTTTTACTCCTTTAGTTTTCTGCACATTTTAAGTAGTTAAAAATCATTTTTCTTTATTTTTCCAATTAAATTTGTATTTTCTAGGAATTAAAATAGATTTTAAGTAATTTCTTTTTCTTAAAAAATTCAT
>BQNB010137992.1:0-17770 GCA_026074375.1 Tanacetum coccineum | reverse complement strand
ATTCAAACCATCTTGCTTTTTTGCTGAAAAGCGTTTCTATTTCATCCGTTTTCACCACTTTTATATACTACGTATATTGCAAGATAAAAGTATTACTGTAGTTACTATATATATATATTTTACAGAAGACAAGTAGCTAGTAGTAAAAAAATGGATTTGAATGAGAGAATAACTATTGATGAGGAGTGGGGGCAGGCACGGAGAAAGCGTGGTGTGTGAGTCTGGGCATTGAAGCTTCGTTCTTCCATTCATATTTACATTTAAATTCATTCATTTCATATGCAAATTTGCTGTGATATGATCAGACAAGTTGCAGAACACTAGTACATACTCTCCTTCCTACATTAATCATACATGCATATGCATTCAAGCTTAGGGTTGTGTCACAACTTTTTGTTTTCGTGAACACCATAAAAATGTACTGTGAACATTGTGTTATGTTGTTTAACTTTGTCGAACTTAGATCACTTTCGGTTACATGATATAATGTAAGCTTTATATTAACTTTATTGAACGTACGTGATTGTTACATTATATTGTATGTAAATCATAAACATAATTTTCACACGTTCAACGTTTTCTAATTCACAAAAAAATGGGTCTGGTTACTGGAACCCACCTTCAAAAAAAATCTACACACAGATATGTACTAGAATGATGTATGCATATGCTTGTGTAAGGTGATCAACATTTGTGTAATTAGGTAATGCTAAGTTGCGGAAATTTATTTTTTAGTTACCTATCCGGCCAAGGAACATCAAAAATCTCATATCTAGCTTGAGCCAACCAAATCAATCTTAATGGCACAATGAAACCAATTTTTGATGTGGTTGTTAACACTATGATTGATCAATCATACGCCGTTAGCTGAATAACATTTATATCGACGTCAAACCTATGAGGAAAGATACATTAGGCAATGATATGAGAGTCTTGTTTCTTTGATTTGTCATAGACATAAGCTAGTTCTTCCATCTTGGAATTTAAATCAAATCAATGCTAGCTTGTAACATTATTTTGTAATTTTTGTCTCTAATTTTTTGTTATATAAACATATAAGTTTTGTTCATAAATCCGACGAGAACTAATAAACTACAATTCATCCTAATAGAAAGCCGTACATAAAACCATGACCTAACTCATTAATATGAAACAACATCCAATAAGAACGCCAAACAACAACAAAAAAATCTCAAATACAGCTCGAAATAATCATCGCCTAACAACACGACACATAAACGTAATTTGAAATCTCTAAATGCATTTGAAATCTCTTCGATTTCATTGTTAATTATGGTTTTTCTCAAGTACCGGCAATTTATATACGTATATATGTTGTGGAGCACTTGAGAGACACTCTATGGAGCCTTCATTTGGTCCTCTGGTTGCAACCAAAACATTGTAAAGGAACATAAATAGGTAATCAGGATCGTACCGTACTCATTCATAGGTAGCAACCTATTCACATATAGTAGTATAGTATGGTACCATGTTATTGTGTTATTCTGCATGCATAAATGTACGTACATTACATAAGAGGCTTATGATATATGTACCCCCTAAATCACCATTTGTACCCCCCGGGTTTTTTCCGGTTTTTTTTTTGTATTTTATTTTTTTTGTATTTTTATAATTTTGTATATGTTATAAAACTGTGACACGGAAAAAACGGAACGAAAAATATAAAGTTTAACAGGTCAAAAGTATGAAACTGTCAAAAATTACGGAACAGAAACTGATAAAAAACTGCGTTGCACTGTAAAAAGGGGGGTACAAAAGGAATCTTTTGTACCTTTTGAGCACTATTCATGGGCCAGGGGGTACCAATAGGGGTACCCTTTCAAATTAAAGAAGGAAGCAATCATACAGACAAATTTTATGCTTACAATTGACGCAGTCTCCAAGTCTATGTGTCATTAATCCCTTGGCTAGTCCCTTCCCCGATCCGTGTGCAATGATTGGAAGGCCAATCATTGGCTAATTATGCTCCCAATGATGAGGATAATTTTACATTTCTACCCCTTCTCACCCTATATAAATCCACACGCTCCCTTGTATTTTCTTCAAGTAGGAATTTAGTTTTTATAGTTATAGTTTTTAGTTTTTGGTTTATTGTTGTTTAGTTGTAGCTTATTTCAGTTTTGTGGCTTATTGTATCAAGATTGATTTGCAAGTTTATTCATATTTTGTAATGATTGTGGTTTGAGCTAATGGAAATTCGTGGTTGCTTAATATTTTAGCTTATTTGTTTTTTTTTTCTATTCGTTGGATAGCTTATTAAATAATCCAGTTCTATGAGCTTATCTCCTTAGCTTATTAATTTTATAACTCTTTAAAAACTTTAAGATCATACCCTATAAGCTTTTAAAAGCTTCTACTATTAAATCTTAAAAGTTTTTAAGTCTTTTCGATATAATAAGCTCGATTTGGCTTATTGACGTACTTTTATTGTTTTAGAGTTATTAGAAGCTTCTATTATCTAATAAAATAAGCTTTTAAATAGCTTATGCGATTTCATATGAGCTCATATTGTTTAAGAGAAATATCCATTTGCTAATTTGCTTATTTTAGTTTCGATATGAGTCGCTTATGTAATTTAGCTTGTTTGAATTTCTAGTTGTTGAATTTCGTTGCTTATTGATGGTAAAATAGTTTCATATTAGCTTATTGCTCATTAGTTTTTTAGATCTCGTTTAGATCGCTTATTTAGTGCTTATTCGGTTCTAAATATCGTATGTGGGTGACTTATCATGTGTTGAGGCTTCTTTTGAATATCTGAACTTAATGCATGTTTGCTTATTTACTAGAGCTAATTTCAACTTAATTCATTAGGCGTCAACAGAATAGACATTTGGTGAAATTTGTGTTCAAGTTTAAAAAGATCTTGGGCCTGCATTTGAATTAGGGTGCGTATGGTTTGTTAAATATCAAGTTGGTCTTCACTAGTTGTTTAAGAATTGGGTTTCATTGGTTTATAGAGTTTTAATAGGGTTTGTATTTCTTTTAATCTATTGGGCCTGCGCTTGGTTTGTTTAAAGATCTATTGGTCCAAGTGGTTTATGTTAGCAGAATTTGCATATTTGAAATTTGTTACAACTTGTTTTGACTTAACAGTTTGTTGTTTTTATTTGTTTTTGGTACCGGTCAACTCATGAGGCGTGGAGCTTACGGGTTTAATAAGCTAGATAGAATTTGACTATTTTCTTTAGCTTATTTTATCGGGTGGTTTTCGTTTATTTACGGCTCTTCAATTCGGTTCCATTTTCTATCCTTTTTCAATACATTAGTGTAGACTTAGTATTAATGTTTTGTTTTGCTCATTTTATTATTATGATTAGCAAGTAGTTTATTAGTGCTTGTTAAGTGATTTTTGTGAATTGGGAATTAAGTGTGGATTTATAAAAGGTTTAGAGATTAATAATTAGTCAGATTATTTAGATTTGTAAGTTGATTGTTTAAAGGGCAAAATCTGGAGAATAATCAAATTACACATCTAGTAATTATTTTCTTTTTAAGAGATCGTTTTCAAAATAAACCAACGTTGTGAGAAAATTATCTTTTCTAAGGATTATAATTCATTAATAAACCTAGATTCACACTTAAGGAACTTTTCTCGTCACTTAGCAAGCATTTTAGTCATTTATATCTTTTTAAGCATATTTGTCATTGATATCTTTTAGATCAATTTTAGTATAATCTTGTAGTTTTAATCTTAGAATTAATATTAGTTTAATTTTTAGTATAAAAATAGTTTAAAACCAAAACCAAAAACTTTTATGACAATCAAGCTCGATTTACAACTTGAACGTAGATTTCCATTCACCTCTCGCCGAGGAGAACGATACCCGTGTTGATTACTTATTATTCTTTCCTAAGAATAATTTGTATGATACTTTGCTTAAGTAGACGTATATGTATTTTATTAAATATATATATTATATATATGAGGGTTTATTTGATACGTGTAAAAACAAATATCACCTGTACTTCTTCAATGAGTTCTTCTTTATGTTCTTTCAAATTCTTTGACAAAGAGGCAGGCATCAGAATTACATCAGTTTTATAAAACCTCCTTAAAGAATTTTGACTGTCAGACATCCATCTTCGTTTTCTGTCTTCTAAAAGAGTTTTATCAATCCGTGTTTGTAAACTATTAATTGCTACACCCATTGTGTTAAACATTTTTAACAATTTACTCTCTTTTGGCATTTTTAGAATTGGTAAATCCGATGTGACTTCTTTAGACTCAGAACCATTATTAAGAGTAGAAGGAATTGAAATAAATGTTTGTTAAACAGAAAATTCTTGTTGAGGAACAAATTTTTCATAAAGCGCATTTAATTTTCCATTGTTAATTTGAACCATTTTGTTTCTCATTTTCAATCGACTTTCTTCTGCGTCCTCTAAAGTTTCATCTGAATCAGGTGAATCAATTTTTAATTTAGCACTATGAAGCATTTCACCATCATACATTTTTGGTTGTGCTGCAATGACCTTTTTGAGAAGTTCGAGATTCTTCTAACCTAACCCAGCTTTGAGAAAAGGATCATAAACTTTATTTGGTTTCTTTCCAAGCATGTGAATTGTTTGAATTGATTGACCCATTTTATAAATAATTCAATCATGAGAACTCAGTTTCTCTTCGAGATCAACAATATCTTCAAGATACCGATTTTCTCGATCTTTAAAAGCCTTTTTAGCTAACTGAGTTTCATGTAGAATTATTATTTTTTCATTTTCAATTTTGAAAAAATCACTTTGAATTTTATCTTTATCTTTTAAAATTCTCTCAATGGTGTCCTTATCAGTCCGCAATTCACGTTCCAATTCTTCACATGTTTCTTTATATTATGAACATTGAATTGTTTTTTACTCAAATTTTTTGACCCGCTCCTTACACGTCTCAAGCTCCTTTGGTAGCAGCTCTTTTTGCTTTTTAAGCTCATTATTTAATCATTTTTTACTTTTAGTATCTCTTTAAACATTATATGCTAACATTTGAATTTCATGATATTCATCATGAGTATTTAAACCATGTTCAAATGTGCCACCATTATTTTCCATATAAGGATCATCAAATTGATATTAGAATCAATTTGATCAACATCAGATGTTTGAATAATAGTTTTACAATTCACATGACTCATTTGTTCATGAACCTTGGATGAAGCATTTACCTTACTGACAGCCTTTGCATCATATGATGGAACAGTCTCAGCATTACCATCAGCTGGTTGAATTTGAGCCATCAACATGACTGCAGCAGTCAACTCTTCCATTATTTTTTCTCCATATGAATTTTCAAGCATGAAATCATTTTCTTCGTCGTTGAGGTTGCTTCTGGCTTCATCTTTCATAACTAGAAACATTTGTTCTCTGAAATACTTTGCATCACGAACTCTTGGTTTCTGACAATAACGGGCATAGTGGCCTTTCTCGTTGCAGTTATAACACTGCCTTTCCTGGAGTAGACTCGGTCTGTAGAACATGCTGAACAATCTGATTGCTTTCATCATTCCCAGTTCCTGCATTAAATGCTTTATTTCTGTTCTGTCTCCCTGCATTCCTGTTACCATTTCCACCATAACCTGCATTCTTGGTTTGTATGTCAACTCGACCATCCTGAATCACAGCTTGATTTCTTGTGTTTGATGAAGTACGAAGACGATTATTTGTAGGTGTATAGAACTTCTAAGTGATTGCATGAGCTAATAACCTCATGGCAGTTGTAAGCTTGTCTTCTTGAGAATCCCCTTGTAACTCTCCTTAATATTCATCTTCATAATCAGCTACTGATGAAGGATGTGTGACATAGTATGGTTGTGGTGAATAAGAAGAATTTGCATGAGATTGTGATGAAGAAGCATTTGAATGAGCAATAAGGGCTAATGGATCATGATTCTTGGCATCTTTCTTTGCTTTGGATGCTAGAACATGTGGTTTGAATTGTACTAAAGAATCATACAACACGTCATATGAAACTTCATCTCTAGTTTGATTATGACAAACCATGGTAACATATTTTCTCCACTCAGGTTGCAAGCAATTAAGAAACTTGGTGTTGATTGACACTGGAATAGGATGAACATTATTACGATCCATAATATTCACGAGTGTTGTCAACCTTTCATACACGGATTCTAATGATTCTCCTTCTTTTGCTGCAAACTTGTCAAACTCATCCATAAGACGTGAGTGTCTCACATGACTAGTAACCTCAGAACCAAACATCAACCTTTTAATTAGTTCCCACATTTTCTTAGTATTTTTACATGCATCCACTGAATTGTATATATCATTTGGTATTGCTTGAAGAAGATAATTTATGACTTACACATCAGCAATGTATTGACTCTTGATTCCGCAGTCATTTTGGACAATGGTTTAAGTATCTCTTCCTGATCGTTGTCTGGATTAGGAATCATTGGCCTCTTATAAGGTCCGTTCCGTATTAAGTTCCACATCCGCTCTCCGTCTTCAAGCTTATTATCCAGAAACCTTCTAAACCTACTTTCCCATGGAATATAATTCCCTTTCTCAAGCATTGGAGGTTTGTCATTAGCTCCTGAGTCTGCTAGAGTTTGTTGATTTGAAGTAGACATGTTGTATTAAATGATTACAATGCAAACTTGGATCGTTTTGGAGATAAAGTCTTGTAATCGTGAAGTTAACGAGCAATTACAACCTTGTCTTGTATTACAATGAAGTAACCTTGATTTGTGACAAAAGACTAAGTAACACGTAAACTTTTATACGAAAGCTCAATTTCCAAGATTAGAAGATACGAAACCTCTTGAAACAGTTTACGAAACCCCAAAACTATGTTACGAAACCCCAAAACCGTGTTAAGAAACCTCTTCCAATGAGATACGAAACCTTCCAGTATGAAAACTGAATTACGAAACCTTCAGTTAGGAAATCTATGTTACGAAACCCCTTGTTTACGAAACCATGTCTTACAAAACCTCAAACTGTAATATGAAACCTTCGTTAACCTTCAGTTACCAAACCAACAATTACGAAACCTTCAAAAAGGAAACCTGTGATACGAAATCTTGAAGTTCAAAACCAAAACTAATCTTTTGATGCGAAACCTCTAGTTATGAAACAACAGTTATACAAAAGCTTCCACTGTTTACAAAACCAAACGGTTACCGAAAGCTCCAATTTACGAAACCTCCATTTTAAATTCCAAATTACCTCTGCTTTCGTAAAATTCAAGAAACCTTTTACTCTCGTAAAATCATAGCTATGAAACCTAATAAAAACTTATCAATATGATTTTAAGCATTTTAAAGTGATAATATGAATGTTATCTTTTCAAATTGATAAACGTATATGTTACGAAAGCTATAGAAAGTGTTACGAAAGCTAAACTATGTTACGAAAGCGAAGAAATCACTTACGTATGATAGTTTACGAAACCTTATCTATGATACAAAACCTCAAAACTGAAATACAAAAGTTATTTTCCCGCCTAAAACAGTTACCGAAACCTATTCCTGGTTTACGAAAGCTATCAAATCTATATATTTCGATCAAATTCAATCTAAAAAGCAAATTTTTCATAAACTAGATATTAAACCTACAATTTGATGATTACAAAAGCTATTATTCTGCGTTTTAAGATCAAAAACTCATCAAATCATAAATCTAATCATGTATCATCCTTACAACACCTACTGTACATCGATATGAAAGCCTCTTGATCAAAAATACTCACGGTTAAGCTCGATTTGATTCACGAAACACACACTAGATCTCTCCCGGTGATAGATACCACTTGTTATATGTCATATTTACATAGTAGTAATCATATGAAAGTGTTAGAATAGAGGAGATGAGCTAGAGAGTATTTTTCATCATTTTCAAAGTTTTCATTCCAAAAGGGAAAATATAAATGGGAGGAAGAAGTGAATTACAAAATGTAAAGTCTTGTATAAATACCCCTCCTAGATGGGTATTTATACTTATTGGTGTTCCTATTCTATTTTCTTAACTTTAGTCAAACCTTGGTCAACTTTACTGAACTTGACCAAGATAGACTTTATTACATTATAATTACTAATAAACATATAAAACTAAACAAAATTATACAAAGACCAATTCATATAATAATAAACACTATTCTTAAACCTAACAGATTTTGATGATCTGAAGGGTTCTACTATTGACTTTACAAAGTTTGGTAAGAACCGTCTCAAGAAAGATAAGATCACTAAAGCTGACTTAGAAGGACCATCATTTGCATAACTAAAATGAGGTTTCAGGAACAACATCGACCAGATTGATTGGACGAATCCTGAAGGAGACAGATGTTCGTATGATTTGAGCAAGCCTCTACCGTGGCAAGGCCCTCCTGGTCGAACATAATTCCTGTAGATTTCTTCTTTAACCAAGATCTTGAGTATTTGAAGACAACAAACAAAGACAAGAAGTATGATGTGTCATTGACAAAATCGAAGGTTGCAAGGTATGAGTTGGAAGGCTTAGAAGAAATGATACCCAAGCTCTAGAGTTCAAGTAAAGTGGGCAATGATTTAAAAGTTGCATTTGTAATCCATCACTAGGGACCCAAACGTCAACTCTTCTACAGAGAAAGACATGCAAGAACATCACCTCACCAAGTCTACTCCATAATGAAGATTCTCAGTATCATCAGAATATCGATTGACAAGCAGTTCAGTTATGGTTATTTGAAAGAAATTATGGTAAGACGAGAATATCAGCAAGAGTATTGATGACATCAAATAATGTTACTTTTATAGCATCATTTATCCTATGTTTCTTACCGATTTTGTATAATTATTGCAAGAATTGGTACTTAATCATTTATATTTGAGATTTGTAGTAATTATGAAGTACTTTGTGAAGATTAGCTAAAAGGCATGCATTTTTGAGCTTAAACGAAGAAATCTAAAGAAAATTGTTCTGACATCCTATACGCCGCATCCATCAAGGAAGATACGGTGTATCTATGCCTGCACTTCACAAGAAACCATGAAGAATTAAAGATGTATACACCATATCCAGAAAGTTCTATATGATGTATCCTATTTCAAGTATTTGAATATTCTGGAAGATATTGAACGTGGTCCCTACTCTAAGAAGCCCCCAATACGCCGTATTGACCTCAACCAATACGGCGTATCGATGAATTTTTAAAGACTACAAATATAAATCCCTAAACACGAGTTTAGGGTGTGCTTGAATATATTTTCGATACCCTAACCACAAAAGTCGATTTTCAGAAGGCAAGAAGACCAAATAAGGTCAAGCATCGCATCTAATTTCATAGGAAACACCTTGTAATTCTCATACTCTTAATAATCATTCAATTTTTGGTATCATTCGTTTAACTCGGTTAAGTTACCTTGGTTGTTCGTTATTATGTTTGTATACATCACAATGGTTATGGTCGAATATCTTTAGGTATTAGACATGTTTATGAAGATTTAAATGTTTGGTTTGTTTATCTCGATTTCCTAATTTATCATTGATTTTTGATTATGTTTATCAATTTATACTCGTTTACGTGCTTAAGTATGCGACCTATCATTCAACTGGATCTAGGAATGCAAAATATCATGCTTCCCAGATACCAGGATAGCTCTTTATATCTGCAATTTATATATCTAGGATCATAGGATCATAAATAATGACCTATCCTTGCCATTGGTTTATTGAACAAGTTGGACTAGCAGGTGACCTGTGATCAACAATTGACATTCCGATTCCCTAGGTTTGGACTTCGACAGTGGACTACTAGAATATAAAGAGCCGTTAAGCAGTAAGTTAGTAAAGTCTCGTTGAGCTAGGGTCTAATAAGATCTCCATTATTAATCTCCTAAGATAGATTATAATCAACAAATGCTTGCTTTATGCGGATGCGTCTAATTGTGACAGAATTAGCGTGTCTAGGTTTTAGAAAAAAGTACCACCTAAATCTAGGAATGATATGCCCCTCGAGATAAGTCAGTCATCGCACTAATAAACAAAAATGCATTTTAATTTTATTAATCATGGTTAATACAGTTTCCTTATCATTGGCTTGACCGCTCTTCTATCTTTTGATTATCTGCTTGCGTGTGTTTTCGTGTTTTAAATAAGTTTAAGTTACCACCAAAACCCGTGTCAGTCTCTCAGATTGAAAACCCCCTATCCATTAGAATTAGGTTTAGCATAGGTTTTAACGTAGATTAGATAGACTAAAACTAATTTAGATAACTAAAGTACTGGTAGATTTTGGAATTACGTTTACGCTCTTAGTGATCGACACCATACTTACCAACAAAGCTACAAATGATCGGGTACACTACCCGTTAGTGTTGTGTTTAGGTAATGTCGACAAAATATAAAACTTGATAATAAATAATTCCTACGCACAACGACACATCAAGTTTTTCTGTTTTGATTTTATTTTTTGTACTCTGTTATGGTCGAACAATCGATACGGCGTATTCACGAAGTTGAATACGACGTATCAACCTTTCTTAACCAATACATCATATTCCATTCAAAAGGTTAGTATGGCATATTCAGTCAATTGAATATAGCGTGTTCAGTCAATTGAATACGACGTATCAACTGTCTAATACATCAGCAGACTCTAAACTTTTGTATTTCATTCCAAACTTAGTTCTCTGTATTTTCTTTCCTTGAGCATATCGTACTAATTGTTTATCCTCTGTTTTAGGTAGTGCATGACAAGAAGTTCGAACAAATATCTCGTCCAACCTTTCGAAAACCTTGAATAAGTGTACTGGTCATCATGGAAGTTGTCCAACACACGGAGTCTTGACTATTTGATCTAACCGAAATTCAACTTTATTTCTCATCTCAAAGATCAGTTTGAAAAAGAGGAAACAGATACAATATGGGAACCAACTATGGAGGAATACATGACTAAGACCCGAGATGGCTATGGGTCGGGTATTGCTAGGCCTAAGATCGATGAAAAGGCCCAGTTTGAGCTGAAGGGTTAATTTCTCAAAGAGCTACTTGATAACACTTTCAGTGGGTTGGATCATGAGGATTCCAATGAATATATTGAGAAAGTTCTTGAGATTTTTGATCTATTCCATATCCCTAACATAACTCAAGATTAGTTAATGCTTCAAGCTTTCCCTATGTCACTTACTAGAGCCTCAAGTCATTGGCTAAGGATTTAACCATCTAGTTCGATTATTACTTGGGAAGCCATAAAGAAAAAATTTCTAAACAAATACTGTCCACCTGCCCAAACTGCTAAAAAATGGAGGAGATCAATAACTTTTAATAAGAATCTGATGAAACTCTTTACCAAGCCTAAAAAAGATTCAAAGAACTTTTAATGAGATGTCCTCAACATTAACAGATATATAGGAGGTGATCTTGTTTTACAAGGGATTGGAGGTGCCTACTAGACAAATTCTTGATTCTAAGGGTGCCATACCAACTATGACAGCTGCAAATGCAAGGGTAGCCATCCAAGAGATGGTCGAACATTCTCAAAAATGGCACGATGGAATGTCTACTAGGACTAGAAGTACTGAAACTTCTGATGGATTAGCTTCTATCCAAGCTCAACTTAATAACCTTGGAAGGGAAATCAAGAAAGTAAATGAAAAAGTGTATGTTGCTCAAGTGGGTTGTAAACTATGCAAGGGACCTCATTACACAAAGGATTATCCACTCAAAAAAGAAGGAAAAACACTTGAAGAAGCATATTACACTCAATTGGAATGCTATTCCCACAAGGAGGACAATATAAAGCAGCAACTCTAAGATTCTACCAAAGGAACAATGGAAACCCTTCGTATCATGAGCGAAGACAAACAATGAAGGATTGTTGAGAAAATTTATGGCCGAATCTGCAAAAAGACATGAAGAAAACTCCAACTTGATCAAGGAAATTCGAGCTTCCACAGATGCTGCTATCAGAAATCAAGGAGCCTCGATCAAGGCTTTAGAAATTCAAATCGAGTAAATGAGCAAGGTTCTGCAAGAAAGGGGATCTAGAAATTTACCTAGCTCAACTAAAATCAACCCGAGACATCATGTCAAGTCGATTTTGACAACTGTTGATGCTGATACGACACCGATACGGCGTATAGGATCCAGCCGATACGTTGTATCAGTCCCACAAAATAGTAAGCTATTTTTTAATCCAAGACAAATGACTATTCCCTTTCCCAGTCATTTGTATGATGATTGCTATAATGAAGAGGAGGGATCGTATGGACTGAAAGACTTGGATGCCTATTCAATTAGGACAACACTTCTCGATGATTCCCTACATACTAAGGAAAAAGACCCAAAGAGTTTCACTCTACCTTGTATTATTAATAATTTGGGTTTTAATAAATCCTTAGCTAACTTAGGGGCTAGCGTTAGTGTTATGCCTTTCTCGACCTATACCAAACTAGGATTAGGCAAGTTAGCTCCTACTAAGTTGATTGTTGAACTGGCTGATAGAACCGTGAAATGTCCTAAAGGTATAGTGGAAAATGTTCTAGTAAGGATTGATAAATTTGTTTTCATGATAGACTTTATTATTCTTGACATGCCCGAGGATATCAAGACCCCTTTGATCCTAGGAACACCATTCTTGTCTACTGCTCACGCTAAAATTGATGTGTTTAAAAGGAAAATAACTTTAAGAGTAGGGAATGACAAAGTTGTGTTTAAAAGTGATAAACCTACTAAAAACATAATTAATAGGGTCTACATGCTAAGTTTAAAAGAAAGGATGGAACTTGATTTAGAGGTTAGACTAATGGGAGAAGCTTTGATTTTAAATAGATCATTAGACCCATTATATGGAGACTATATTGAGCTAAATGATCTAAATAAACCATTAGAGCTTAGGAGAAATCAAGTTGATGATTTAGAACCTACCATTGAGGAATGTGAGGTTGTTGATGAACCTATGATGGATATAGTGAAAACTAGGTGTGATGATGGGATGATTGAGGGATTAGATGAATACCCTAGTTATTGTGACTTTGATAGGAAAATCCATATAGACTTGCTTATAATCTACAGATTTCTTGCATGATAGGTTATGGATATGTTAATGCTAATTTCTTCCTTCTCTTTTCTATTAATGTGATGTCTAAAAGGTTTTATAATTTAATAATGAAAGACAAGGTTGAATATAAAGGGAAACGTAGTTGGAGATTTTATGAACGTACCTATTTTTGTTGGAAAATTTTCTATTGGCGCAGATTTTATAGTTGTTGAAAACATAGATGCCTACCTAGATGATGGAATGGGTGATATCATCGTTGGAAGACCAATTAGTAGAAAATCATATGTCAAGACAAGACGGTTTGATGGAATGATCACCATTTACAAAGGGAACAATAGTTTGACTTACCAAATGGCACGATCATATTCAAGGTTCAAGCACCTAACTAATGCACAATGCAACAAGATGCGGCCATTGCTGAAGGTGAGTGCACAAGATGAGTTGAAAGGTGTTTCGCATCCATACCAGAAGCTGAAAGGATTCTACAAAGAAGTATTATATTTAGGATCGGAATACATAAAGAACGAGAAGGTTGAAGAATGGCTCACACATGGACACGTGAGCATTCACGAGATGGAATGAAGAACAGAAGAAAAGTCTAACTTAAAGACTTTGCTTTAAACAAAAGTGCTTGCCGGGAGACAACCTAGAATGTATTTTATTATTTTTATCGAGTTTGACTTCCCATACTATTGATACAGCGTATCCAAGCCCAATGGACACGGCGTATTGATTGTCTAGACATTATCCAGTCCTTTATTTTCTGCATTTAAAACATTATTGTCATATTTATCTATACGGTGTATTCATAATATGATATGACGTATTTGGCAATCTGACCAGTACCTCAGATACCTTTTACAGGTCTCTATATGGCGTATCCTGGTTTTGGGATTCGGAGTATCGACTTCCTGTATAGTTTTTTGTTTTTGTTTTTGTTTTCTAACCATAGAATACCGGAGATAGAATTTCATTATTGTTTCCTATATTTTATACAAGACCTTACTGAACGAAAATGATGACTTTTGTGGAGTATTTATATTCTGTATGTTGTAGTCATGTTGCTATCCAGACGCATTTACAACACACAATCTTGCTCATAAACGCAACATAGAGGATCATACCGAGCAAATCCCATGGGAGTTTCTCGTTTTAGTTCTTTTAATTTCCCATTTTTAATTTTATATTTATACAATGAGGTCGTTGTATACTTCAAGTGGGGGGAGGAGAATTAGAACGCTTACTTGTCTATATTTTTATAATAAAATTATGCCTTAATTAAAAAAAATTCTTTTCAAGCATGCTTTTTGTGAAATTATTAGTTACATAACCCACACACATAACCCTTGTTAGATATTGTGAGAATTTAGCCTAATCTGTTTCCTAATGTTTACCTAAATTCCACAAAATTATGAGTGTGTCAGTGATGTTGTAGACTTTAAAACTTGGCTTGGTATATCTATTCGAGACCATAATAATAAGTACTATTTTAAATAGATGGAGTGACATTTTCTAAACTGGTAAATTTCTAGGATTACACCAAAAAAGCCTACATATGTTGTGATATTAACTAACTACACTGGTTAGTTAAGCCCCGTATAAACCCTTTTTGTTTACTCTCATTTTTAGAGTAAGACACCCCTAGAAAAACTTGCTGAGCCATTTAATTCTTTTCTTACACCAAATATTTGTTTCGTTACACCTTAGCCTACCCTATTAGATTAAGTCATTAATCGGTTGCTAGTTACTTTTGTGTAAAGTATTGTATTACCTGTGTCGCAATGCAAAAAATTTCTATTTACGGTTAGGTCAGAAAAATTGCACAATGCAATTGGGTACGTGTGTGAAATTTTTATCTACGGTTAGGTCGAAGATATTGCACAAACAGCTTAATGAAATAAGCACGAAATAAGCTATAATAAGCTGAAAGGCTTAAAGGGGAAAAGAGTATAAATAAAAAATAAGGCAAAGAGTGAATGGAAACGACCCAAGGGCAGAGTGGTTGTGTGTGGTGTGTTAAAATGCTTGGTAGAGGTTCTGGAGGTCACGGGTTCGAGCCTTGCTCACCCATGACTTCCCAATTTCCCAAGTGTTTTTATTTTGCAAAAAAAAAATTAAACAACATTTTAGATAAGCTAAAAATAAGGACTTTTTGTGAAATGACTTTTTATAAAAACCTAAAATAAGCTAGAAATAAGCTCCTAAAAGTGACAGATTTGTTTTTAAGCTAAGTGACCTAAAAGCTAAACTGTTAAGCTTTTTTAGACTTAGTAAGCAAATAAAAAGCAAATGAGCTTATGACAGCTTAACACCTACACCTAAATAGCACTAAAGATCAAAAAATAAGCAAATAGATAAGCTAAAACTAAGCTTACATGACAGAATTACCAAAAGGCTTTTAACTTAAATTTCTAAACTAAAAGGGCTCATAAGCTTGAATAAGCTCTAACAAAAACTAATTAAGCTAACAAGAACTTAAACCTAACATATTAAGCAAATCTAAGCAGAAATTAAGCAATCCTAACAGCTGAAAAGCTCAAATAAGCTAATAAGTAGTTAGGCCAAAACCTACTAACCAAACAGCCAAAGGGGCACTTTCTAGCTTATTTTTAAGCTAGGAAATGGATCTTTATGGCTTAATGGCTTATACCACTGAAAAGCTTGTCCAACAAGCTATTTAAATCAACAAAGAAAAAGAAGTTTGAAATACAAATAAACTATGAAAAAGCTTATGGAAAATGGCTGTGACACTCAGTAGCTGCTGAGTTTTGGTTTTTGAAAAGACAAAATGCAAAGTTCAGGCCTAAATTAAGCTAGGAAAAAGACTTTTAAAATCCAAACCAAACTCAAACAGATTGAGATTATAGCACAATGAGCTTATGCTCTTAAATTCAGACTCTAAAAACAACTTTAACTAACCTAAATTTGAATTTGAAAAAGGACTTTTTACTTTGGAAAGAAATCTATGAAAACTATGATAGTTTTTTACAAAAACTCAAGCCATAATTTCACACTTGACCTAAACCTATTATACTGCATTTTAAACATAAAAGAAGCATGTAAACACACTAAGAAGCACTTAATCAAAATCAAGGCAAAAGCATAAATATAAAACTTAAAACACCACAGATTCAAAGTACATATACAAGACACCTTAAAACTTGATTTTTCACTTTAAAAACTTTTAAAACAGTTTAACTTAACTTAAAAGGGCTTGTTAAAGATGGCTTAGTGACTCAAGCAGTTTTAAAACTCTTTTGACCCATTTTCAGTTCTTATCCCAAACACCCCTTTAACTTCCTAAATTTCATTTTAAACTTGTTAAACTGAGTTTTAGACATACAACTTCAAATACCAGATATTTTTAAGCTAATATTACACCTAATGAACAGATTTAAACATTCAAATAAGCTAGAACCACAAGCTAAAAGCTAATGCTACTTTTTTTTAAGATTTTCAACTGATTTTACACTTAAACACTTAAAACTAAGATTTAAACTATAACTAAGCATAAAACATGATCAAAACATATTCAAAAGACAAATAAGATAGAAATAAGCAATAATAAGCATTATGATAAGCAAGAAATTAGCAGATGCAGTAATAAGCAATAAGCAGTTTAATGCTAAAAAATGAAAAGGAAAGACTTACAAAGGCCCTTGCTCAAAACAGGGCAAATAAGCTTATAATAAGATGATCTACAAACTCTAGCTTGTTTAAAACAAGCTAGTAAATACCCACAAGCCTTTCCAGATTTGGCTTGTCATCCAAATTAGCTTATGAGTGATTTTTGGGTAAAAAGGCTTAAACTCTTTAAGCTATGGAAAACCTTGAATAGTTTAAGTAAACAACTTAAGTATGAGTTAAAAAGAGCTTATGTGAGCTTATAAAACGTTTTCAAAACACAAAGTACATTAACTTAAAAACAAATTTCTTAAAACTTAAAAACTTCAAATTTCATTAAACTTAAAAACGGATTACAAGACTTGGAAATTTAAATTGCATAAAGTAAAAACATTAAAAATAAGCTGCTAAAAACTAGATGCCTCTGAATGGCTACAAATGGGTCCTATTTATACTAAATTCTTCAAGTCTTGGGTCTTCAAGGTGTGCTTCTTTAGTGAGAGGGTTTGCAGTTGTGTTTGTTATGTAAGAGTAGTTGAAACTCAATCCAAGCCATCTAAATTTCTTGTTCTCCAAGCTCTATGATCTAAGCCCTTGATTTTGTTTCATCTTCCTTTGACGAATAAGATTGTGTGGGATTGCCAAGGTGGAATTGGCTTCTTATGAGTAGGGTTGAAGTTTGAGAGTGATGGGTTTGTTTGATGGTGCAGTAGTCGAGGTGAGGGGGATGATGAATAGTGACTTGGCGGGAAATGGTTTGGTTTGTTTGACTGGGTTTTGGATAACATGTGTTAGCCCTGTTTTTGTTAAGTTGTTGCATCGTTAGTCCTTTTGGACTAACAATGTTAGTCCTTGAGGACTAACGATGTAAGGGGCTAGGGACTTATGGTGTAATATGGGTTAATGGGGTTAAGTTTATGGTTTGGGCTTTTGTTTGGGCCGGGTAAGGGTTTTGGACATTTAAAGGGTTTAAATGGTTTAAGGCTTATTAAGCCTTAGTATAAATATCTTAATGGGCTGACCCGGCCCATTAGATGGGTACGGGTTGGCCCATTTAACATTTCTTCGATATCGGCTTCGTCTTTGACTTTTGACTTTTCGGTTGACTTTGACTTTTTGGCTTTTCATGCTCTT
>BQNB010137991.1:7737-10237 GCA_026074375.1 Tanacetum coccineum | reverse complement strand
TGGATCCTTTTTTATTTGAATTTCCTCGTTATTTTTTTAACTGACTGATTGCTTCATCAAAAGACAATCAGTCCTATAAGCCCATCCATGGGAATCGTTTAAAGTAGAATATCAAAGCAAAAACAAATTTCATTTCAATGGACCCAATTTATCTTTTCCAGTTGTGGATAAGCAAACCAACTTTTCTTCATTACTCTTCGTAGGAAAATGCATATGGAATTTTCCTCTTTTCTTGTCCGAAATCAACGAGTTAATTATACTACCCTTCTTTGGTTTGGTATATCCAATTCGAGTGAATTTTGTATCATGACACGAGTCTGGTTAAAAACTCCAACTAACCCAACCCCAATCAAATCTAATAGTAATTTACGCAGGTATTGTGCGGTAGTTGTGCACAAGATAAAGCTTTAAAAACCAATTTGCTTATTTCAGTTTCATTGTAAACATTGTCAACAACGTAAAAGGGGCTTTCCTTCGTATATCTTACTTAGACCTAGTCTTCTCTTTTCTTTCGATAGAAAATCCTCCATCGAGATTGGATTCTAATATAAATAAAAGGAATATACCAATTCTATACTATAAATCAATCTTGACTTGATATTGAAATTCCTAGACATTTTATTACTTGTTCTATTCTAAACCACTAAAAAAAGAGACAAATGGACATATTCATAAAAAATTTAAATAAATAAATAAAGATAATAAAATAGAAAAGATAATACAAATCGATGTCAATTTTGACCAATTCCTAATAACTTAACTATAACTAATAATAAATAGAATTCAAACAAAAATTAGAAAAAAAAAAGAAAAACGAAACGAGAATTCTATTTGGAATCCCTTTTCTTTAGAGAGAATCCTCGGTAAGATTGAGATGAAAACAAGAGAATTTGCATAAGAGCAATAGTTAGTTTTAACTATAAAGTAAAAATAAATAAAAAAAAAATAGGATTCTAATCGATGAATCTTGAAAGGAAACTAGATGGTTCGATCAAAAGCAATTCTTACTTTAACTAAACAGTTATGAACGACTTAACAATTTCAAGTAGAATTGACTAATCCGGTATATTTTCCATGTTCATAGGAGTTCATCTATGTTTCTGCTTTACGAATATGATATTTTTTGGGCATTTCTCATAATATCAAGTCTTATTCCTATTTTGGTATTTTTCATTTCGGGATTTTTAGCTCCGAGTAGCAAAGGACCGGAGAAACTTTCTAGTTATGAATCGGGTATAGAACCAATAGGCGACGCTTGGTTACAATTTAGAATCCGCTATTATATGTTTGCTCTAGTTTTTGTTGTTTTTGATGTTGAAACAGTTTTTCTTTATCCATGGGCAATGAGTTTCGATGTATTAGGTGTATCTGTATTTGTAGAAGCTTTAATTTTCGTGCTTATTTTAATTATTGGTTTAGTTTATGCATGGCGAAAGGGGGCATTAGAATGGTCTTAGCTCCTGAATATTCAGACAATAAAAAGAAAAAAGGAAAAAATTTGAGATAGTTATGAATTCCATTGAGTTTCCCTTATTTCATCGAACAACCCAAAATTCAGTTATTTCAACTACATTAAATGATCTTTCAAATTGGTCAAGACTCTCTAGTTTATGGCCACTTCTCTATGGTACCAGTTGTTGCTTCATTGAATTTGCTTCACTAATAGGCTCACGATTCGACTTTGATCGTTATGGACTAGTACCAAGATCGAGTCCTAGACAAGCGGACCTTATTTTAACAGCCGGAACAGTAACAATGAAAATGGCCCCCTCCTTAGTGTGATTATACGAGCAAATGCCTAAACCAAAATATGTTATTGCTATGGGAGCATGTACAATTATAGGAGGGATGTTCAGTATCGATTCTTATAGTACTGTTCGTGGAGTCGATAAGCTAATTTCTATGGATGTGTATTTGTCAGGCTATCCACCCAAACCAAAAGCAATTATAAATGCTATAACAAAACTTTGTAAGAAATCTATCCAGATAGAATTTTGTCTCAACAAGAGTAATCCATTTGAGGTTATTTCTAATGAGCAAATACTTTACAAATGCACAATTTGAACAACAAAAACTCATAACTCTTACCAATAAAAATATATCACATGCAACAAAAATATATCACATGCAAACTTAATAAAATGTGATCGTTTTTTTTCTATGTCTAACATGATTAGAAAATTTATTTTAATCATTTATCCCACATGGATAGAAAGTAAAAATAGTGAAAGCTTTATAACTTCATCTATGACTCGTAAGTTAGTCATGGCAGATTCTATGCAACAAAAACTTGCTGTGTATTTTTGCCTTAACTTTTTCTCTACTATTTGTTTCCACTCTAAGTATTCACTGATTTTTCTATTTCTTTTTAAAACCTTACTATTTGTTTCCACTCTAAGCATTCACTGGTTTTTCTATTTCTTTTTAAAACCACCAAATACCCTAAGGGCACGTTTGGTAGAGAGAATTTCAGGGAAAAGAAATGAAGCAGAGAATAGAA
>BQNB010137989.1:0-17771 GCA_026074375.1 Tanacetum coccineum | reverse complement strand
AGGCATAGAAAATCTAATAGACCTTAAGGTGAAAGTGATTAGATGTGACAATGGAACTGAATTCAAGAATAGGGTCATGAATTAGTTCTGTAAAATGAAGGGTATTAAGAGGGAATTTAGTGTTGCTAGGACTCCACAACAAAATAGAGTAGCAGAAAGGAAAAATAGGACACTAATAGAGGCTGCTAGGACTATGCTAGCTGATTCAAAATTGCCAACAACTTTTTGGGCTGAAGTAGTTACTACTGCTTGTTATGTCCAAAATAGGGTGTTAGTTATCAAGCCTCGCAACAAGACCCCTTATGAAATTTTTCTAGGTAGAAAACCTGCCTTAAGCTTCATGAGACCATTTGGGTGTCCTGTTACAATCCTTAATACCATAGATCACCTAGGTGAGTTTGATAGAAAGGCTAATGAAGGGTTCTTTGTAGGATACTCTACCAATAGCAAAGCATTCAAAGTGTTGAACAGTAGAACTAGGATAGTATAAGAGAACCTACATGTTCAATTTAGTGAGAATACACCTAATATTGCAGGAAGTAGACCAAATTAGCTTTTTGATATAGATGCATTAACAAAGTCTATGAACTATAAGCCAGTTTTTGTAGGGAATCAATCTAATGGTAGTGCATGTACAAAAACATGTGATGATGCAGGTAAAGCTAGAATGGAGACAGTACCTGGCAAAGATTACATACTGCTACCAGTGTGGCATGCTGATCTACTATTCTCTCAAAGTTCAAAGGACTTTCCTGATGCTGGATCCAAACCATCAGGGGAGAAGGAAAAGAAGGATGCTAAAGATCCAAGGAATGAAGATAGTGAGGTTCCAAGTACAGAGGAGTCAAGAGTAAATCAAGAGAATGATGCTAGTGTTAACAGCACTAATACTATTAATACTGTTAGTCTAACTGTTAATGTTGCTGGCATAGAGGATAATGTTGTTGATGAAAATATAGTCTATGGATGTGCTGATGATCCAAATATGCCTGAATTGGAAGATATTGTTTATTCAGATGATGCTAAAGATGTTGGTGCAGAGGCTGACATGAACAATTTAGATATATTTATGCCTGTCAGTCCTATTTCAACTACAAGAACTCATAAAGATCATCCAATTGAACAAATTATTAAAGATTTGAAATCAGCACCTCAAACCAGAAGAATGACAAAGAGTGTGACCGAACATGCTATGTTTTGTTCAGTACATCAGAGGACCAACCATAAAGACTTTTAGAATTGTCTTTTTACATGTTTCTTATCACAAGAAGAGCCCAAAAAGGTAATCCAAGCATTAAAAGATCCAAGCTGGATAGAAGCTATGCAAGAGGAGCTTTTGCAGTTCAAGTTACAACAGGTTTGGACCTTGATGGATTTACCTAAAGGCAAAAGGGTCGTTGGTACTAAATGGGTGTACAGGAATAAGAAAGATGAAAAAGGTATTATGATTAAGAATAAAGCAAGATTGGTTGCACAATGATACACATAAGAAGAAGGAATAGACTATGATGAGGTTTTTTCTTCGGTTGCCAGAATTGAAGCAATCATGTTATTCTTAGCCTGTGTCTTATTTAAAGACTTTGTGGTGTATCAAATGGATGTCAAGAGTGCTTTTCTTTATGGTAAGATTGAAGAGGAAGTTTATGTTTGTCAACCATCAGGATTTGAAGACCCAGACTTTCTTGATAGAGTATACAAAGTAGAAAAGGCACTTTATAGATTGCATCAAGCTCTCAAAGCTTGGTATAAAACTCTGTCAACTTATTTATTAGACAATGGGTTTCAGAGAGGAAAGATAGAGAAGACTTTATTTATCAGAAGGGACAAAGATGATAAGATTCATATTGATAATGAGAGTACTATCTGCATAGTTAAGAACCCTGTTTTTCACTCAAAGACAAAGCACATTGAGATTAGGCATCACTTTATCAGAGATTCCAATGAGAAGAAGCTTATTCAGATGATCAAGATTCACACAGATCAGAATGTTACAGATTTGCTCACAAAAGCATTTGATGTTAGCAGATTTGAATATCTGATTGCAAGTATTAGAATGCTTAACCTCTGAAGTATTGATTAAGGGGAGGTCAATTGTGTTCATATGCAGCGGATTATACACAAATGATGATTGGAAAGAAATGCAAAAGCTGCTAAGGATGAAATTGGTGTAAGTACTTGTAACTTAAAAGTTTCTGCTGTTAAGTATAATTAGTGCTGCTAGTTATACTTAATACTGTTGAGTTAATACTGTTAGTTATACTTACTACTGCTGGTACAACTAATATTGTGAGAATTGAGAGAGTTGGTTAGAATAAAAACAGAAAGAGAGATGTGTGACAAAAATAGACAGAGTGAATTGGTGAGAAAAAGAATTAAGAGATATAGTGAGCTGAAAAATAGAAAGAGAGATGTGTGAAATAAAAACAGACAGAGTGAATTGGTGAGAAAAAGAATTGAGAGATATAGTGAGCTGAAAAATAGAAAGAGAGATGTGTGAAATAAAACAGACAGAGTGAATTGATGAATAAAATAATTGAGAGAAATCAAAAACAGACAGAGAGAATTGTGAGCTAAAAGAATTGAGAGAAATCAAAAATAGACAGAGAGAATTGTGAGCTAAAAGAATTGAGAGAAATAAAAAACAAACAGAGAGATTTTGTAAGTTAAAATGTTAATTTGATGGAAAAGCTAATTAGAATGGAATTGGAGTTAATGTTGGTGATTCATAGTTAATGCTGCTAGGCATAAACTTACTATTGTTGGGGAAAGTTAATGCTGCTAGGCATAAACTTACTACTGCTGTTGAAAGTTAATGCTGCTAGGCATAACTTACAACTGTTGGTGAACGTTAATGTTGTTGAGGGTAGTTTCATAAATACTTCGATTAAGGGTTTCAATCACTCATTCAATCGATTTTAATCTTTTACATACTCTCTAATCATAAACCCTAACTCAATTTCATCATTTTTCATCAGAACCCAACACAATGTCAGATCTAAAGTTTGCTGATACTCACAATTTAGTTGCATTTTTGGAGAAACCCACTGAAAGTGAAGGGTTTGAGGAGATAATTGATTTTTTGAATGCGAACCCTATCAAATATGCTTTAACTGATAATCCTACACTCTATTGTTCAAGTATTAAACTGTTTTGGGATACTGTCAAAGCAAAAACGGTTAATGGGGAAGTACAATTGCAAGCCCTAGTGGATAAGAAGAAGGTGATCATAACTAAAGCCACTATAAGGAGAGATCTTCAACTAGAAGATGCTGAAGGTATTGAATGTCTACCCACTGCTACCATTTTTGAAGAACTGACAAGAATGGGGTATGAAAAACTTACTCAGAAGCTTACATTTTATAAAGCTTTCTTTTCTCCTCAATGGAAGTTTTTGATTCATATAATTTTGCAATACCTAAGAGCTAAGACTACTGCATGGAAATAATTCAGTAGCACTATGGCTTCTGCAATTATCTACTTAGCCACAAACTAAAAATTCAACTTTTCTAAGTATCTTTGATAGTATAGTAAAGAATGTAGACAGTATGGTTAAATTTTGGATGTATCCAAGGTTTGTGCAAGTATTTGTTAATCAATAACTTAGAGATATGTCACATCACAAAAAGATTTATGTTACCCCCTCTCACACAAAGAAGATTTTTGCTAACATAAAGAGGGAAGGAAAGGGTTTTTCTAGAACAATCACACCTTTATTTCAAACAATGATGGTTCAAGCTCAGAAAGAAATGGGTGAAGGTTCAGCTAATCCCACTGATCCCCATCACATACCCACTATTACTCAACCATCTACATCACAACCTCAAAAGAAACAACCTAGGAGGAAACAGAGGAAGGACACTGAAGTTTCTCAACCTAGTGGTCCTACAGAACCTATGGCAGATGAGACTAAAAATGTGGAAAGTGTACCTACACATTCCAAAGATCCACTACTCAGTGGTGAGGATAGTTTGAAACTCAATGAATTAATGGAACTTTGTACCAACTTACAAAAGAAGGTTCTTGACTTGGAGACTACAAAGACCATTCAAGCATTGGAGATTGAATAGCTTAAAAAGGAGAGTGAAGAAGCTTGAAAAGAAGCAAAAGTCAAGAACTCATAAGCTTAAAAGATTGTACAAGGTTGGTCTAAGTGCTAAAGTTATTTCCTTAGATGATGAAGCTAGTTTGGGTGATCAGGAAGATGCATCTAAACAGGGGAAGAAAATTCTTGATATTGATGCTGATGAAGACATCACTCTAGATAGTACTCATTTTGATATTGATCCTGATATGTTTGGAGTGCATGATCTTCATGGTGATGAGGTGTTTGTAGAAACTCAAGAGCCTGTAGTTAATGCTGCTACAACTACAAGTACAATTTCAGTTAGTGTTGCTACTGCTACAATAACAACTGTTGATGAATTAACCCTGGCTTAGACTTTAATAGAGATCAAAGCTATAAAACCCAAAGTTAGAGGGTTATGATCAAGAGCAAGTAAATTACAACAATCAACTACAAGACAACAACACCCAGCTGCCTCAAACCCTTCATAGACAAAGGCAAGGTAAAACTGACTTGATTAGATAAGCCATTGAAGAAGAAGATCAGAATTATGTAATAATAAAAGGAGTTTGCTCTAAATTCTCAAGTTCACTTACAACTAAATTGGAAGAAGAAATAAAGGCTTACAAGAACAAAAGGAAGAAAAGCCAACATAGCTATTAAAATTAAATCATGGATTAAAATACACACAAGCAATGATGGATGCTGATAGGTTATTGGTTGAAAGAATTAGCAAGCATAGCAGAGCAAGAAGAATTTGACAATAAAGAGAAGTCTAAGATTGTTTTAGAAACTCAGGTGAGAAGAGAAAAACCCTTTTGCAATCATTAAGGCTCAAGAAAAGAGGAACAAGCAACATCTAAAGCACAAAAGAAAAGTACAATGTCAACTTATCTGAAACACATGGCTGGTTACAAGCAGAGTCAATTGAAGAACAAGTCATTTGCAGAAATTTAGAACTTATTTGATAAAGACATGACAATGGTAAACATGTTTGTTGATATAGATACTGAGTTGGTGAGAGAAAGCTCAAAGAAAGATGAAGTAGAGATGGCACAAGAGAGTAGTTCTAAAAAAGCAGGCGATGAGCTAGGACAAGAAAAGGCTAAGAAGCAAAAGATAGATGATGATCAAGAAGAAGCTAATCTGAAAGAGCTTATGGAAGTTATTTCTGATGAAGAAGGTGTAGCAAATAATTCTATTTATTTATCTACTAAACCTCCAAGCATTGTTGATTACAAGATCATTAAAGAAGGAAAGATCAGCATTTATCAAATTATAAGAGCTAATGGAAGTTCAAAGAGGTACTCAGCCGTCATTCATATGCTTAAAAACTTTGACAGAGAAGATTTCGAAACTTTGTGGAAAATAGTAAAAGCTAGGCATGGGTATACAAGACTAGAAGAGGGCTATGAGAGAGTGCTATGGGGTAATCTAAAGACAATGTTTAAACATCATGTAGAATATCTAGTGTGGAGGTATATACAAGGAAATAAAGTAACAGTTTGGAAGCTATTTGATTCATGTGGAGTACACTTTGTGAGGTTTTCAAATATGCTCTTCTTTATGTTGGTAGAGAAAAGATATCCCCTTACAAAAGCTACAATCACATAAATGCTCAATAAGAAGCTTCAAGCTGATCATTGGAATGAAATGTGCTATCAACTTCTTAAGCTCATAACTAAGCAACTCAAGAATCAATGAAGTATTTGGAAGCATCCTCCTGGTATTTATGAAGCTTTTAATGAAGAAACTTGATGATTTTGAAGATAAATATCAAGTTTAGGGGAGGATTGTTGGGATTAAAAGACTTCATGATGATCTTAGAGTTATTGTTGCTCAGGTGTGTGTTAGTACTGCTAAGCATAAATTAATGATGTTAGTAATCTTTATGAAAAATATGCTAAGTAGTTAGTACTGCTAGTTAATAATGCTAGTGTATATTAGTGCTGTTAATTACTACTGCTGATGAAGAATGAAGAAAATATTCTAAGTAGTTAATGCTACTTATACTCAGTTAGGGTTGCTGGTACAAAGTTACAACTGCTCAAGGATTAAGATTGCTAAAAAGATAAAGGTTGATTAAGGATCAAGAATACTTATGTGATAAATATGAGATATTTTTGTAAAAGATACGTATAAGTTACTTGTTTAATAAGATCATGATAACTTAGGAAAATATTATAAGCCAGTTAGGACTGCTTGGTGCATAAAAGGAGGTCCTAGGGCATAGAGATAGATATCATCTTTTTCATTGTTCTGTTAATCTATTCGTAGCTTCAAGGTTTTGTAAACCCTAAAACTATTAAGAGTGTTTGTATTATATTGAGGCTGAAAGTTTGGTTAACTGTTTGTTATTAATCTTGTTCATTACTGTTTCATTGAAATTCTTCTTAGTATCATTGACTAGATTCTGCATAGTCTTTGATATTTACAATCAAAGTTTTTATCATAGTTGTTTTAGATTTATTCAATACAACTTAGCTTTATACAAGATAAGCAAGATCTATTCTATTGGGATCAACAATTATTGTCAAATATGGTTATATGGTGTATTCATTATATGATATGGCGTATTTGGCATATCTCAGTCGTACTTAGAAACCTTTACAGGTTCTCAATATGGCGTATCTTGGTTTTGGGATACGATGTACCATTTCCTGTATAGTTTTTCTTTTTTCTTTTTTATTTTCTAATCGATGAATACCGAAGATAGGATTGCATTTTGTTTTCTTATATCTTATACAGGACTTTGTTGTAACAAAAATCGCAACTTTGGTGGAGTATTTATACTCTGGAAATATGTGCGTTGTAGTCATGCTGGACATCATACGCATTTACAACATACAATCTTGCTCACAAACGCAACATGGAGGATCATACCGAGCAAATCTCAGGGGAGTTTCTTGTTATAATTCTTTTAATTTTCTGTTCTTAACGCAAAATTTATAAAACGAGGTTGTTGTATATTTCAAGTGGGGGAGGAGAATTAGAATGCTTACTTGTCCTATTTTTCTCAATAAAACGCTAAATTATGCTTAAATTTAAAAAAAAATCTAGCATACTTTTGTGAATTTAATAGTTACATAACCCGCACACATAACCCTAAATTCCTTTTGTGAGGATTTAGCCTTTCTGTTTTCCCCAATTTTACCCCTAAATTCCACAAATGTATGAGTGTGCCGGTGACTGTAGTAAACTTTAGAACTTGGCTTGGTATATCTATTTGAGACCACCATAATGAGTACTATGGATTTAGATGGAGTGACTTGTCTAACTTGGTAAATTTCTAGGATTACACCCAAAAAGCCTTTACATGTTTGTGATATTAACTAACCACACCGGTTAGTTAACCCTCGTATAAACCCTTTTTGTTTACTCTCATCTTTAGAGTAAGATTCCCCTAGAAAAACCTGTTGAACCATTCTTTTCTTTTCTTCCACCAGTTAATGTTTCGTTACACCTTTACACCTTTGCCTACGCTATTAATTTAAGTCCTTAATCGGTTGCTAGTTACTTTTGTGTAAAGTATTGTACTTCCTGTGTACATATGTTTATTTTCTATCTTTGGTTAGGTCAATGGGAATGTGAAAGTAGTGTATATTTTTAGTTATTGATTTTCGTGTGTTTTACTACTTTTACAATTATTTTTAAATCCGAATTGGATTATGAATAAATTATCCGGAGTTATTATGATCGTGAGATGGTGAAAATACACTAAAGTTCGTAGTGTATATTTTTTGAAAAAAAAATCAAAAAAAGAGAAAAAAAATACAAAAAAGCAAGTCGTAGAGTATTGTTGTAGTTGGTTGAAATAAACCAACCTTGTAATTCTTGTATAAAGTGGTCGATATCACCACTAATGTTGTAAAGTATGTATATTATGGATGTTTGGGAGTTGGCCGTTATGGGAATGCCAACTAATGTTGTGGATTGATCTATTGATCAAGACATTTAAAAGTCTGAATTTGTGTCCACTAAAGCGTGAGTATTCCGTTTCCGTGTTAAAGCGTGAGTTATGATTTTGCGTCTTTCTCAAGGGATGGTAGAGAAAGTTACTAGCAACTTGTACCTTTATTTGTTTAGGACTTAATCTATTTGTTTTGTTTATTTTATTTAAAACTAATTATATTTCCCATTCCTAATTCTAATCTTTGGTCTTGCTCGGATGAGGATGTGAGCAGTCACGCGTATTTATTCCGTTGTTACGAATGTGTATGTGTGGTTTTGTTCGCCTTGTTGGTTCATTACTATTGATATAAGAATTAAAAGATCCATGCCCTACATCATTCTTTATCCTAACCCTTGGTTAAACTCGAATGGGGGAATGAATGCATTCATGTATGTCTATTCTGTCATTACGGATGTGTATATGTGGTTTGTCGCCCTTGTTGGTGTGGTACTTTTGGTAAAGATTACTAGTCCTATCCTTTAGCTTATTCAAGTTAATAAGTGAGCAATTGCAAGCGTCTACCCCATCGTTATGGGTGTGTATGTGTAGTTTTATCCCCTTTTCTAAAATATTGGTATCGTTTAGAGACTAAACAGAATAATCAAACCGCAAGCCTTTTAATTAACCCAATTTACCTTTATAGACTTATTACTCCTTAGCTTTAGTGATGGAGATGTGTATCCTTGCCAAGCTTATGATGGAATACTCATCACGACCGAGCAATTGAGCGAACTACTTAAAATGTTACCACATAGATTAGTTGAGTGATTTGATTGTTTTCATTTTCCTATTTCATGAGGTGTTTGGTTGTGTACTAGTAATTGGACAAAAAGTCGCTTAAAGGAAAAATCTTTGACTATGGTAGGTATACATTTTCATAAGTTTTCTAAAGTCTACTTGAGGACAAGTAGGATTCAAGTGGGGGACATCAAATAACGTCATATTTATAGCATCATTTATCTCATGTTTCTTACCCACTTTGATATAATTATTGCATGAATTGGTACTTAATTATTTATATTTGAGTTTTGCAGTAACTATAAAGCACTTGGTGAAGATATGCTAAAAGGCATGCAATTTGGAGCTTAAACGAAGATATTTGAAGATTACTGTTCTAACATCTAATACGATGTATCCAACAAGGAAGATTTGGCGTATCTGTGCCTGCACTTCGCTAGATACCATGAAGAATTCAAGAGCTATACGTTGTATCCATAAGAATCTATACGTTATATCCAAGATCGAGTAAAGAATATTCTGGAAGATATTGAACATGGTCCCTACTCCAAAAAACCCCCAATATGTTGTATTGAACTTTCTCAATACGGCATATCGACCAAATTCCAGACTCTATAAATACAAAACCCTACACGTTTTTTTAGGGTGTGCTTAACCATATTTTCAAAACCCTAACCACTAAAGACGATGCAGCAAAGGTGTTGCAACGCGCTATAATCCATAGGAAACACCTTGCAAATTTATACTTTAAATACGCGTTTGGTTCTTGGTATCATTCGTTAACTCGATTATTTTACCTTAATCGTTCGTCTATGATATTTGTATTCGTTACAATGATTATCGGCTAATATCGTTATGTATTAGCCATGTTTATAAAAGTTTAATGTTTGGTTTGTTTATATCGATTACTTAATTTATCGTTGATTTGTTGATTATGTTTATCAATTCATACTTGTTTACGTGCTTTTGTATGTGACCTACTCATTCAACCGAATCTAGTAAGATGGACCAAATCAAGCTAGATTAGCCAAGATAGCTCTCTATATAGTGTTTTATATATCTAAAATTATGGGATCACAAATAATGACCTATCCTTGCCTTTAGGGTTTTGAACAAGTTGACTAGCAGGTGACCCTAGAATCAACAAATAATGTTCTGACTCCATTGGTTAGGACTTGAACAGTGGACTACTAGTATATAAGATGCCATTAAGCAGTAAGTGGGTAAAGTCTCAATGAGCTAGGGTTTAATAAGAGCACCATTACTTAAACCCTAAGATAGATTATAATTAGCAAAATATGATGCTTTATGTAGATGCGTCTAATTGTGACAGAATTAATGTGTCTAGGTTTTAGGAAGAAGTACCGCCTAAATCTAGGAATGATATGTCGCTTCGAGATAAGAAATCATTGCACAAAATAAACAAACCAGCATTAGATTTAAGTAAACATGGTTAATACAGTTTCCTTATCATAGGCTTGACTACTCTTCTATCTTTTGTTAATTGGCTTGCGTGTGTTAGAGTAGAGAAAGTAGGTTAAGTTACCAACAAACATGTGCCAGTCTCTCAGACTGAAAACCCCCTTTCAACCGTTAGAACTAGGACTAACTTAGCATAGGTTTAACTTAGATTAGATTATACTAACTTAGAACTAAAATATTGATAGAACTAGGAATTACGCTCTCACTCTTAGTGATCAACACCCTACTTACCAACAAAGCTACAACTGATCAGGTACGCTTCCCGTTAGTGTTGTTTTTAGGTAAAGTCGGCAAAATAAAAATAGTAAAACTTGATTATAAATAATACCTTCGCACAACGATGCATCAATCCTAAAAAATGGTCATGAGATTTCTTTAGGATAGGTAGTAACTGTGAAGCTATTAAGAATGGGTTTAGTGAGTGCTTCAACTTAGTGCTGCTAATGGTAAGAAATAAGCCTTTGATTACCATATTGGAATCAATGAGGGTGATTGTGATGGAAAGGTTGAATACCATGAGACAAATGTTGGAAAAATAGACTGGAGATTTGTCCTAATATTTAGAAAAGGTTGGAGCTAAACAAGGATAAACACAGGTATGTAAAAGTTTAATTGTAATTTTGTTTTTATTTCTTGAGTACTTTTGTAATTCTTTTATTAAAATGTAGGTTTTGGCATGTTATTCATGCTGGAGGGAACATCTTTAAGGTTGAAATGGCAGTGAAGCATTCAGAGTTGATGAGCAGCAGAGAACCTGCACATGTAGAATGTGGCAACTTGCAGATTTATTCATGTCGTCATTCAATTGCTGTGATTTTTAAATTAAACAAGAGGCATGAAGATTACATCCCATCTTGTTTTAGAAAAGATTCTTATTATAAAGCATATCATCGATACTTGACTCTTGTTGGTGAGATGACATTTTGGCCATATTATAGTATGTATTCTACTGCCTTACCACCAAAACCAAGAAAAATGTCAGGCAGGCCTAGGAAACAAAGAATAAGACCCCCCCCCATGAAAGACAATTTACAAATAGAGTGTCTAGGGCTGGTATGGAAATGACATGTCATAATTGTTTTGAAAAAGGACACAACAAAAAATCTTGTACTAAGCCAATAGTTATTCCACCAAAAAAGCAACCACGAAAGAAAGGTAGACCTAAGAAGAATGTGGAAAATGTGGAATCAGGGGGTGATGCAACCTTTAATATGGATGAGTCTAGTAGCCAAATTAGATAATTGGGTGATGCAACTGGTGCAAATGTGGGTTCAGTGGGTGTTGAAACTGGTACAAATGTGGGTTCAGTCACACCCCGACATAGGCGGAAACACGGGTATGCAATAAAAAATGATCAATCATAACACAAGGTACACGATAGAGAAAACTAAAATGCATTAATGAAAAGTGTCATAATGATCTTCAACCTCAAATACAGACTTGAGTGAAGTCCCAACAAGAACACCTTAAATAGTCTCCACAAATACAACCAAATACCCACGCAGGGGTCCATACTAGTCTTAAAACAATAATCCTCAAAGTACTTAAGTTCAACACAAAGCTTAATGTCAAATATCTCAGAACGCAATCCATATAGGATACTCTTAAAGTTTGCTAAAGCTTGCAACTCAGCCTCACTGATCATTCTTAATACCAAAAAATGATACTCGAAAAGGTCAACAAAAATGTTGGTGAGCTCGTAGGTTTGATAGAAAACCCAGTCGTTGTGCTAATATTTTAAGTAGTGGACAATTGTGCAATATGACAGTGAATACATGCAACACATTCAATTTCCAAACATATCAGTTCCATGCTATCTGAATCTCATCCATATGGACACCATTGCTACGCAAGGTCATCAACTCTCAATTTACACGCACCTAAAGCCTACCAACTAGAGCTATACATAGGGCGGAAGATCGCATATCATTTCAAACCATAGCAAGTCCATGTTATAAAAGATCCACACAGAAAGTTCCACACAACATATTCTACCAAAACTCATGCCATTCATATAACAGTCATAGGCACATAACATTGTCCTGAAAATAAATCAACTTTTGCACAGTACATAAAACAAGTTCAAAACATATTTGAGTACCATTTTCCCCCAACGAAAAAGAGTTAAAAAGTAGGGCTACGAGAACTCACCTCAACAAGGTGACAGTAGCAAGATCAAACAAGCAAATGCAACGACGTTCGAACACGACCTAGTCCAATTAATGTCCATTTCAGATATACGCTTCAAAAGATGTTTTCTAGGTTGATGCATAGAGGTCAAACGAGTGTTGTACGGTCACCCTTAGACTTTATCAGTGGTGTGATGGTTGACGACTTAGTTTCAAGATAACATACTCCAATTCATACTTTCGTAAAATATACTTATACTATTTAAGTAAAATAGATAAGTAATATAAGATAACTAAATAATAGACATTCAAAATATACTTCGGTAAATCCATTTGGTAACCTTAGTTACCTTAATTAATTATATAACTTATAGGAAATTAAACATTTATTTACATAAAACAACTTAGAGAAGTTTGTATTTTATATTTATAAAATATATATTTTTCGCCTTTTAGTCGACTTATTAAAATAATAATATTTTATTATTTTGTCATAAAAGTAAGTTTTTTTTGAATAAAAATCTAAGTATAGGATTTTTATAAAATTTCGACATGACCCGTTCGTTTATACAACTTTTTCCAAGGTTTTAAACCTTAATTTCAAATACTTTTCCTTCATTCCATCATTTTCTAACAAAATACCAAATTCATATCTCGCATCATTTACCAAAACGTATTTCTCAAAACGACTTTCAACATCATTACATAGATATGTTTCACATTCCAAAAGTCCGTTAAAACCCATAAAACAATTTGTTTTCTATTGTTGGGCCTTAAGGCCCAATCGAAGTCTAAGTTATCTGTAGGTATAAAATACGATTTAGGCCCAATACTAAAGCCCATTAGTAAATATAAGCCCAAACGATAGTTACCAAAATAATTCGAACAACAATAAGCCTACAATAAGCCATGGCTTATTGGGCTTATTGGGTCGTGAGCCTTATAGCTCCCAAACAAATATAATAAGCTTTTAAATAAGCTAATAAGCTACGTAGTACATTTTGTTATTACCATAAGCTATCAAAATAGACCACAAAAATACGACATAGGAGGTGAGTAACCAAAAATAACTATTCTTTTGACCTTGGGGTTTTCGAACCAATATAAGCCCACAAATAGGTTCACTAGTGCTTATAAATAAGTCGAATAAGCTACTAACCAAAATAAGCTAAATAGCAAACAAATGTTTTTCAACTATCACAACCACAACAATAAAACTACAAAACCCTCGTTTCCTTTGTTCCTTATTCGAACCAAAAACGCACCCTTTATTAGTTTCTGTAAATTTTTCGTGTTTGATTTTTAGCAAACGCGCCATACAACTAGCTTCTATGCATCATTAGACATTTAAAAGTACAAGTTAAATAAAAATGTAGAAGACTTACAAAGAGGGTTTTGAAAGCGAGTTAGGACACAAACCGACTACCCAAACGTTGTTTAAATGATACCCTGACTATTTGAATCAACCCAATACTCCGAAAATCTTCATATTTTTAATCAAAGTTGAAAAATAAATGTGTTTGTGTGTGGGTTTGATTTTGGACGAACACCAAGAGAGAAAGAAGAGAGAAATTGTTTTCAAAGCATGAACTATGTGTGATATGAATCTAAACAAAAGCATATGTACTAGGAGGTTGGACACAAGAGCTAAAAAGAAGCCATCCTTGTCCCCCACAAGGCTTTGACTGCGGGTGGGAATCCAAGGGGGTTCGGGTTGGTTCATTTTGTGTCAGTTTTCTTAAAACCCAACGTTCTCGACTTTAAAATATTACCCGAAGTTTCATAGTATTTTTATTAGACTTAAAATACTTTTCCAAGAACTTAGAATATTTACACGATATATTTCCGAATTAAACTTCCCAAAATTCGTTTTGAACATTAACGGACGTGTCAGGACTCGTTTTTCGGCATTTCAAGCTATTTACGGGACGAACCTCCCAGAATATAATCAACAAAGATAAAATCCTCTAAAAGGGATTAACACAAGCAACATAAACGTGAAATACTTACAATCACATTGATTCGTCACCGTCAACATGGTACTTGTTCTAACGAAACCAACAAATGTTAAAAGTCAAAGGACTAAATTAGAACATTTAAAATCTCAAAAAAGGGCAAGGGTTACACAGTAGGTGTTGAAATAGGTACAAACGTGGGTTCAATAGGTGTTGAAATTGGAAATGTAGATTCAGTGGGTGTTGAAAGTAGTACAGGTAATGAGACAGTTAGATCTGCAAGATTGGGTGATTTTGTTAGTGTCAGATATGAAGGCACAATAACTGCAACAAGATTAAGGGGTGGACTATGGTTTAGAGTTAGAAGGGTAACAAGTGAAGGCACACCAACTGCAATAAGAGGAAGGGGTGGTCAAACTCTAAGGTTAGGAGTTAGAAAGGGAACAAGTGAAGGTACATCAACTGCAAGAAGATCTAGGGTTATGAGTTAGAAGAGAAATTGGGTTTAGAGGAGGGGTAACAAAAGGAGTAAGGTATGATAGATTGGGAAGATGGTTTGGATTGGGAGATGAGACACAACCTAATGGGCAACCTACACTAGTAACTCAACAATCACAAGCTGGAATACAATAAGAACCATAATATGATCAAGAGGGAAGACAAGCACAAGCTCACAGAAACATTAAAAGAGGAAACCACAAAGTCAGACCAAGAAGTGAAAGGATTATGAAGCAAAAACTAGCAAGGTCCATTGATGGTATTGGTTCAACTAATACCAATGCCCTTGAATTAGACTAAATATCTCCCATTATCTATATATTAATGTAACTAGAAAACTTTAAGTTTTGTGCACATTTTGTATATCTGTATGTTGTGCAGAGGTTCACCAAACTCTTTATGGTAGGCTATGATGTTAAGGTTTAGTTAGATGAAATGGTAATTGGTCATGTGTAACCAATTACCATTGAAGTGCAGCTATTTGAAGCCATTTCCATTTCACTCTTTTGTTCATTCTTAGGCATTATCATGTAACTATGTAACAAAACATATAATGTTATTAAAATTCCTCCCTAATGTTGTTTCTCCTTACTTGTTCCATTGTAATGTATGACTTATATCATAAAAGGTTGAGTGAAAACATAAACATCTTATTGTTCAGTTAATAGAACCTTCTAATGTTATAACACTTCTGATGATAGCAAAGGAAGCACAAAACAATCAAAAAAAGAACAATAGACCTAAACTTAGAAATTTCATTAGCTTACATAAAGTAGAAAGTACACATACACGTCATTAACTTAACATGCCATTGTTCAGCTAATACAACCAAGAAATACCCAAAAATTAGCTTCATAAATAACTACCTAGAATTTCATGAATCAAAATGATGTAAACCAGCAAGATCAGCTACCACAAGCATCACCTTTGACTTCAAACCTGTTTTTTCCCCTTTACTGTGTTTGCACAATTCCCATGGTTCTTGATTCCAAAACTTTTAGCAAAACTATCCCATGTTTGAATGTTTGCTAGTCCGAGTACACATCCTTTAATTGGAATAGGGCTTTTGAAGATGACTTTTAGATTGGGTTTCTTTGCAACTGGTACATTTTTCCCTTTAGACTTTGGAGAGTAAGATTCATCAATGATATCCTTATCAATGCTATCCTTGTCTGTAGTATCCTTGTTTGTGGTATCCTTGTACGTACTATCAAAAAATGTATCTTCTAGATATTCCTCAACAGTGTCATATCTATACCAGTCGAGTAATTCTTGTGATGGACCCTCCTTAGGCACCCTTGGTATTGATGGCCCCTCCTTAGGAACACTTGATAGTGATGGCCCCTCCTTAGGCACACTTTCTATTGATGGCCCCTGAATGGTATCCTCGTTAGTGTTACTATCACTACTTACGACAATGATTTCTGCAAGACCAATTTAAAAACAATTACTACACAAGAGTAAAATTCTAGTAAGCATTACCAATAAGCTTTAGAAAACTTAGCAACCTTTTTATGAATCCATTATAACTTGTTACTATGCTATTAATAAGTGCTTACAACATTCAACCTAACAGAACTTAACACCTAGTTTATCAATCCATTATAAACCTTATTAAGTTACTAACAATCAAACCTATAAGCTTATACAACTTCTGATGTATGACCCATATCAAAGGATAAGCATATAGGATAAGCATATAGGATAAGCAATCAAAAATACCCTTGATAAAAAATGACTTACCTTTACCTTTAGTCATCTTGATGATCAACTACTTTTGAGAATTTGGGTTTATATGCTTTTGTGAATTAGGGTTAAGTGGAACTGCAAAATTAAGTAAATGAAAATGAAAGCGGTGGATGAGCTTTAAAAGGGGTAGGGTAGGTATAATATTAATTTTGATATGTAAAAAAATCTGTCGTGTATACAAAATATATATTTATTGTGTTTACCTTATTAATAGCCTAAAACCCAGGATCAAAACACTTGTTCAAAACCCAAAACCCAGTTCATTCATTTATGAAAATGAATGTGTTGAAAACATTCATATCACTGAGGATAAAAATGCTATAACAACTAGATAAAAACAATAAGAAGATCTAACAATTGGGGATCTTCAACAACAAGGATAAAACAATTTTATTGATCAGCCACTTACGTTATCAAGTCATAACAAGTTACAAGACTAAGGAACACAACACAAAGAAAAACCACTTTCAAGAGCCTATCATAGACTTTTAGTTTTTACTTTATAAAAGTCAAGTCATCCTTCAAATCCTTAACAATCTGATTCTTTGAGTTGTTGGCAATCCGCTTGCTTGAATCCACCATAACACCAGACATCTTGTTCATCCTCTTCAAACCTTTGTTCTCCTTATGTAAATCATAAAGCAACTGTTTATAGTAACCAGAAGGAAGTTCAAGATTATGAAAACCACACACTCCATATTTTTTATCTTTGTCTCGAATGGGGCATCCCTTGAACCGCTTACCTGGATTCTCGAGTGTCCATGATGCCAAGATTTGCCCCTACGATTAAGAATTTGATCATGAATAAGGAAAAGTTGTTTGAATTAGCTAAATACCGTTGAATGAGAATTGTTCGGCGATGCTCCTTAAAAATCTTCCTGAAAAGCTTGGAGATCCCAGGAAGTTTCTTATACCATGTGATTTTTTGGGAATGGATGTATGTCACGCCTTAGCCGATCTTGGCGCGAGCATAAATCTTATGCCTCTTTCCATTTGGAAAAAGCTTTTCCTACCAGAACTTACCCCCACTCGGATGACTCTCGAGTTAGCGGATCGATCCATTACTCAACCAAAGGGAGTCGCCGAAGACGTCTTTGTCAAAGTGGGGAAGTTTCACTTTCCTACCGATTGTAGTAAATTAGATATCATAACACAAGCATGAATGATTGGGTTGGCTAATTATCTAGAGAGAGAAAGTGAGGTTT